>JALIZH010015370.1:0-60364 GCA_030522465.1 Rhipicephalus appendiculatus | reverse complement strand
ATGTGAATATCATAACGACATCATGGTTCAAAGCCGGCCATCCCATTACAAAAGGCACACACTTTACTGCGTGTATTCCCTTAAGACCTCGTAGTGGGTGCATAGCAAGTTCGAAAACATTTCCCGCGCATAATTGCTCGTGGATTAAAGCATGCTACCCATTATATAGTATGCACTAAGTGATTGAAGCACGCACTAGAAACAGGATATCGCTATTGCGTTCAAAGGCGAAGGTTAAGGGTCCCCCAATTTTTGTCTAGGCAAATATGAAAGACATCCAAGAGTTAAGGTCATCGTAAGATTACTCTTTCCTAGTGGTCTAGTGGTTATGGTGCTCGACTGCTGACCTGAAGTTCGTTGGATCGAAGCCAGGCCTTAGCGGCCGCATTTCCTTCGCGGCGAATCGCTCGACGACCATGTACTTCAATTTAGGTGCACGTTAAAGAACACCAGATGGTCGAAATTGCCGGAGTCCTGCACTACGACGTCCCTCATAATAACATTGTGGTTTTGGGATGTAAAGACCCAACGATTAATATTCCCATGTAACTTTAGAGTAAACATTAGTAATTGTGAATTCGAACATAAAGTTGTGTTTTTGAGCGCCATCAAGTACCTGACTACTCTAAGTGACAAAATAAGCATGAAAACGCTACAAAAGTTTCACTTAGGACAAGCTATATGTCCTCACCCGGACATTTCTGCGGGCTTAAGAATAGCATCTAGCGATGTCCTGTATAGGCGACCATTGTTTACGTTAATTTGCGCTTCTTTAAAGTACTTTTATTAAACTCAAAGGCAGCATATATTGTTGTTTTATTATTAATTACAAAATTAGTTACTTCACAAGGGCCGAGTGGGAGAACGTGGGCGTGAACGCCCACTTGCCTCTGCGGACAGGTCATGAATACACGTAGATATACACAATGAACGAGATTTACTAGATGATATCAATGACCAACGATTGTTTCTAACAGCAACCTAAACCAGTTTTCGCCACTCTAGTGTTTAATAAGTAATTCTTCACTTTACTCGAGTCATAACCTGAAGCGCGCTTTGAAACGCCGAATCTTAAATTCCATCTACTCGTACAGCAGAACGAGTGATTTTCGCGAGCAAGAGCAATTTTAATCGTTTGTTGCAATTTATCAAGTTGGCTTTTGTACTATGATTTATTTATTTGAATCATAACTGATTTTCGTCTGGTAAATAGGATCAGTCTCTTTAGGAGCCAATTGACGTGTCTAGTGACGTATGAATTACCTTCCCTGACAAACTTTCGCCGTCATTTTTCCTTCATTCTGAATTGTAATTGTTCATTTATTAAGGCGAAATAATTTTATGGTTCATGAGGTGAAATATGTTTACGCGTAAATCTGTGTTTGAATTGGTGCTAAGGCTGTCCCCCCTCAAATCTTCTTGACGATAGTGTTAGAGACACCGTAGACTCTTTATCCAATCGGACCAAACAATATTCAGCCAAAGGCTGGCATTTGCTACACACCCGCAAGCATTCATTCGACGCCCCCACTCCAGTTCTTTAAAATGAAGTAGCTACGCGAAATCACAGGGACCGCATCAACAAGGCACATCGGCAAGTCTGTCTGACGGAAAAAAAAGTTTAAGTTGGTGCTTTTGCCAAATAATGCATTTAGGCGCAGTTATTTCGTTGCGGGAACACAACGGGACTCTAATTATGCTTGCCTCTATGATTACATCTTGAAAATTATTTACGTTATTAGTGAGATCATGAAA
Organism: Rhipicephalus appendiculatus; assembly: GCA_030522465.1. Classification (NCBI taxonomy): domain Eukaryota; kingdom Metazoa; phylum Arthropoda; class Arachnida; order Ixodida; family Ixodidae; genus Rhipicephalus; species Rhipicephalus appendiculatus. The sequence goes on along the minus strand of JALIZH010015370.1, from coordinate 58,609 downwards.
CCTCTATAATATCATAATAGAAAGCCGACAACACAATAGTAATGCATAGGGCATTCAGATATCCCCAGGGCACCTCTGATGTACGAACTGCATTCAGAGTCAAATGGGAATCAGTGAAGTAAATGAAAAGAACACATTTAAGCAAACAATGAGAAGTGGTCATGAAAGTGCTTACAGACACCGCCGACCAATGGAAACAGGCCTTCGATTTGCAATGCAAGCGCCAGTCCTCAACCCAAAGCTTCTTTTTTTGGACCGCCAGCTGTAATGGAGTGCCGGTCGATAACCGTTACAGCGGATGGGCGTGCCGCAGAACGTTGGGCGCGTGCTCTGGAACGCTACTCCTTTTGTTACCCGCACTGTTTCCACTTTCGGCAGCATTGATATTACAATGGAGCCACAAAGCTTGCCGATCGTTGTTGCGTTTTCTGACACCGCCCTATGCTGAACGTATGAAGAAAAAAGATACTTGCCAGTAACCATAATATATTGGCGGAACGAAGTCTCGCATTCTCTCTAGGCAACGAAACATGGTACGTTAATGGCACGTAATAAACGCACAGTTGCTTTTTTTTTCTTCTTTTAATCGCATTCTGCGTATACATTAGAGCGTTGTTTATGATGAGCGGGCTTGTGGACATTTTGAAAGAAGTAGGCGTGTCAGCTTCGTCACGCGTGTCGTGACGCTGTCTCACGAATTGCTTCAACTGCGTGGTTGACCGAAGCTTCAAGTGTGGTCACCAACCTAATAATCAGCTAAGTGCAAGCACACTTCCGGTTATGCAAAATATGGAAACTTATTTCGAGATAACGGGCAGTATGCATGTCTTTCTATAGCCCTTCTGAAGATGTGCATATTTCGCTCGAATGCTGCGTGGCACAGGATGGCTGCCTGTCGAACAATAACTGGCCGCAAACCTACCGTCCAGGAGTAGCTGTGTAATATGCTAAAAGCAGGTAATTTTTCTTCACAACAGAATCTGAGGGTATTATGGCACGCTTTGAAGCGAAGAGAAAATAGAGTAGAGAATTATGCTGCACATGGTAAATGCGCATATTAAGAAGGCACATATGCGTGCTAATGTAAATACGTTCATGAATTGTCACAGAAGTATTTTTGACGAAATGCCACCTGAATGAAACTAGGACACCCCTATATCCTCTTCATCCATTAAATGGCTGCCGCGGTGGAAGCTGCCAGGTGTTTTTATAGCAGTTCGCTGTACATGACCAACTGAAAACGGGACCACGTTAGGTACATGCAATTTGTACAGTCGTGAGCACTATGAGAGGGAACATGAAGCGAGCGTGTGGCAAATAGCCACAAACCTCAGTTCCACCGATACTAATATGGCGCTGTCTAAAATCAAATGGAAAAGTTGACGCTTTTCCGTGAACAGCTGTGACTCCCTCTGCAAAGGCGTTTCTGCACAACGGGAAGCTTGGGGCATTTCGCTGGCTGCCGACAGTCGATACGATGGTTAACTGTCGTAGTGACTTGCAGGTTTTCATCTACTTTCCTTTCATGAATTTTTTCGTTCCTCTCACAACCGGTTGGCGTTATTCTTTCAGGTTGGCTTGAGAAAACTAATTCTTCCATCTACGAGTAAATCGACGCGACGAGTTGTCAACGGCGCTCTGACCAAGGACGACAAACTGATAAAAAAAAGAAAGAAAGCTTTGATTGGTAAACCGGTTTCGTGCCAAGTTTTTTGTTCACAAACAGACGCGCGGCGGGAGTGCCAGCACTTATTACACGAGCGTCCCATTTTCCACTTTGTCTCCGAAGGCGGCTGCTATGCATACTCCATAGCTTGGTTTGAAACTGCCAATCGCTCCTGCATTCCTGTTTATATTGGTCTAGACTACCCGTCAAGAGGAGAAAAAGCTCGAGGCAGCCGTGCTCCCGCCCCTTTATATTGTCTTCACTTGTTTTATTTGAATAAGCATTGCGTTCGGGCATGTAAAAAAACTGGTCATCGAAGACGCTATGTGAACCGCCCGGTACGAGCTCCTTCGTTACTTTCACTGTATACAAATTGCTCCAAGCTGTTGGCACAACATGCAGTAACGGCAAACGCGTTGGCGGCTTGGAGGCTTTCTTTCCCTGTCTTTCCTGTATCTTTCTTTCTCTCTCTCTCCGTCTATAGGATTTTCCGCGTTGACAAAGAAGTGTGTGCTGGATATCGGCGGTGTGCTCAAAATGACAGTGGCCCTTTATCAACGCTCGCTTTTCTGTGGCCCCCCTGCCTTCCGCAGTGTGCGCAAGACAGCGTGTCAGGCACTCGACATATACATTGCTTCGCTTCTGTTGTACACAAGCGCACCGACACTGGCGTCCAAATTCCCAATATATTAAGGCGAAAGCCTTTAATGTCTCATGCTCACGTCCGTCCGGTGTCCGTCCGTCCGGTGTCCATCCGTCCGGTGTCCGTCCGGCGTCCGTCCGTCCGTCCGTCCGGCGTCCGTCCGTCCGTCCGTCCGGCGGTAGTGCTGGTGGTGTGCGTCCTGACCACCCTTACTGCACATGCGCAAACCCTCCTCACGCACCTCCTCTCCTGCGTTTCCCATCTCTCTCCTCTAGGTATCCCTCCCGCCCGTGGCGTTTACACACCCATTGCGCATGCGCGTCCCCTCCCCCCTCTCTCCTCTAGCCATACGTCCCGCGGCGCTTACACCCCCCATTGCGCATGCGCGTCCCCTGCCCCTCCCTCTCCTCTCCAACGCTTCCCCCTCTCTCTCCTCTAGGCATCCCTCCCCGCGGCGTCCACACCGGCACTGCGCATGCGCGTCCCCTCCCCCCATCCCTCTCCTCTAGGCATCCCCTCCCCCGCGGCAACCACATCCCCAATGCGCATGCGCGTATCCTCCCCCCTCTCCCCTCTCCTACGCTCCCCCTCTTCTCGCCACGCAACGCCGACGCAGGCAGCGTCTGCTAGCGAGTTTCTTGGTTGAAAAAGCCGACTGCTCGCGCTGCACAACCGTTCACTGGCCACCCCATATATATGGCAATGGATCTCGACCTGCAAGGTGGTGCCGGTGGGAGATTTCTCCTGTGCGTTGTCGACCGATGAAAAATTCGTAGCGTGCGCGTTAACTAAAAGCGGACTGCGGGTCTCTGTGTGCAGTCGGAGTCTTCTGTCTCTCATTGCCCATTAGCAGCGATTGGCATGTTACAGTAGGAAACACCGCTCCATCACTGCGTGCTTTGCGTCTCCCCAGTTTTCTCTCCTGTGCAACGCTGCGATGAGCGCCAGCGTCAACGCCGCCGCCAGTGTAAGCGTTAGCGCCCGCTGCTTCGCATCTACACATGGTTCCCTTTAGCGGGAGATGGTGTAATCTTTAAGACGAAAGCCTTTAATGTCTCATGCTCACGTCCGTCCGGTTTCCGTCCGACCTCCGTCCGGCGTCCGTCCGGCGTCCGTCCGTCCATCCATCCGTCTGTCCGTCCGTCCGTCCGTCCATCCGAGCTCTGGCACGGAGCCAGGTGGCCGCCGGGATGCGCAGACGGAACGCCGATCGCCTCGGACTCTATAGCGCTCGCGCTTTGCTTGCGTAGCGTCGCTGTGCCCAGAGTTTGCAATCATTCTGACGGACGCCGTCTCAATGGACCCAGGCGTTCACGGAATACACTTTCCAATTTACAAAGGGTCCGTCATTTTAAGAGCTGGAACGCGGATGGCGTTTGCACGATGCGCAAAGCGCGAGAAAATACTAACGCATGCGGCCGGAGGAAGATGAGTCTCGCGTCTCGCTGCGATTCGCGGTAAAAAAATTAAAGAAGAAAAGAAGAAAACACGCACCCATTCGGTTTGTGTATTATCCCACTGAGAGTGTAAAATAAAAAAGACATGGCATAATCAGTGGAATGGCCACACGCTTTCGCCGAACACACTTTGGAATGTACAAAGTGTCCTTCAATTTTTTAAGCGAAGTTTTTCACAGCTGCGTTTAAGTAAAATACAAGAGTAGTTTTGATGTTAGACTCGCCTTCACATAGCGTAGAATGTTGGCAGCGATTATTTTGCAAAAGTTAGGCAACTTTATGCCTTGACCATTTTCGAATGCAGAAATAACTCTCTACACTGTATCATATTTATGTACATGTTTGAAGACACCCCTTCATGAAACAGATATGTAGTTGTATCGATTCAGCTGGCGCTTAGACGCTTAGCTCTTCTTGCGTACATTCTTTTGTTTATAGAGCTCATTTAGTGAAATCACACGACGAGCAACACAAGGTATTTATTGTATTGTAGGGCCATTCAAATTGGCATAGCGTGCATTAAAAATTGCTGCAGATCCACGAAGTGATTGGCGATGATGGGGCGAAGCAGTGTGCATCGGATCGTGAATCGTGGCCTGATATTTTGTTCTGGTTAACAGCCTTTATATTGTTCTTGTTAACCTTTTGCTCTGTCATATGCTTCGATTGATCGGTTTTTAAATGTCGTTGTTTTTACGGTGCTCTGGCCCATAGGTCGGCGAACTCACTCATGAGTCGACTCAATCGGACTCACTCAGACTCAGATTGAGCCGTGAGTCTGAGTGAATCCGAGTGAGTAATATTTTGGTGAGTTTGAGTACGAGTGAGTCCGGTTGAAGAAAATTTTCGTGAGTGTGAGTCCGAGTGAGTTCGGCTCAGGAAAAGTTTGGTGAGTCTGAGTCCGAGTGAGTACAAAGCGCAAGATATATTTCTTGAGTGAGTCTGAGTGAGTTCGACTTTTTTTTTTGCCGGACCTATGTTCTGGCCTTTTATTTTTTTAAACCATATGCGCGCTATGCACGCTCCGTAGACGGTATGGCGAGCGGATGTTTCGCACCGGCGCTTTGCCTAGGTACCACGGCAAGGCGAGCCTCGACGACAACGGCCGGACATTGTGCGACCCTAAGCTGCTTCGCCCCCAATAAGGCGACGTACATTTCAAATAAATATGTAGTGTCTTTTGGTACGATGCCATTGAAGCTCTAATCACTCAGTGAAAAATTATTCACCGAACCACCACCGCATACCACCCTCAGACAAGCATATGTTCATAGGAATGCAGAACTTCAAAGTCAAAGTGTACAGCAGAAGGAAAGAAAAGAAAGCGGATACACACGCATGTATTTAAAGGAAGCCTTTCTTCTCAATAAAGCTGTTTGTTGTGTGTATAACGCTTGTCTTCCTTTCCTCTTTTTTTTTCTTTCCTTTCATTTCCGCACTTTGCACTTCGACGACATGTTTAGCACACACCTTCTCACCCAAGATGTCATTCTGAAGACTAACGTAGGCATTAACTAGTGCCTAGGCGTTGCGCTTGACATATATGTTGCGCCTTCTCACGCATCTGAACTCCTCATTCTGCCGTCATGCAGCAGCGTCACTCAGAAAATTTATATTTTTTGGGAAAGACAAACAGCATTTTCGTTTTCTTTTCTGAGTATGGATTAACCGTTTTAGCTCTTTTTTTGCACTTGACTTTCACAAACAAGAGTAGCACCGACCACAGCAACATCGCCAACGCAATGCAGAAAAATGCTGACTGCATATATATGGGGTAACTAAGTGCCCGAAGTTACATCTTCTTATATTATAAATGGATGGGTACATGAATAGCACACAGCGTATGAATAGTGACTCTAGTGCAAGTTTTAGTTTGGATCGCCACCGAACTTTCACAGTACTTTTTCTTCGAGGACCGTCAGAGCACATAACCGTGAGGAAATTTCACCGTCTAGCAAATATACGCGTATAAGTGGGCAGATTGAAGTCGACAACAACGAGCAACGCAGCCTTCATGGGAGCGCGCAAGCGACCGTATGTTGTCGGGGTGGAAAAGGACGCGCAACCGACGCCGGCCTCAATGAGGGCTGTGAAGCCCCTGCTGCACGAGTTAGCTCGCTCACTCGTTTGCGTAGATGGCTTTGATTCTTTGGATAGATTCGCTAAGTTTTGCCTAGATGCGGCACTAATTTACTTTGAACGCTTCGATAATCGTTTATTGGGGCGAAAGCTAAGCATGAGTTTCTGGACAACTGATAGGTAAAACAGCAAGTTAAAAAGATCCACACGCGTCGGACACGTGTTTCGTCGATGCTGCTCAATATCAGCCTTCCGCTGGCCACACCTCCCGCTTTGCGGTTGTCTTCGTTGACACCAAGGGCCGGATCCTTTCGGCGGCGTCGATCGTTACCTCGTCGTCTGTCAAGGCAGAACAGCTAGCCATAGCATTAGCCCTCTTAGATCCGAGCAAAACGGAAGTCTACACAGACTCGAGGTCGGCAACCAGGGCATTCGCCTCTGGCGCCGTCTGTAGGGAAGTCGCCAAGATACTCGAAGGAAAAGTTCTTGATCATCACACCATCACCTGGTTCCCGGCCCACGTAGGGTCGAAAGTGGAGGGGCTTGTCAAAGCCCACGAATTGGCCCATGCTCGAGCGCGAGGTCTCGCTTGCCGCGCCGGGCTCTCCGAGGCCGGAGCGGGCGGGGCCCGCGACGGGTCTGGTCCAATGGTGGCGGAGACGGAACCCCCCGCACCCCCCCCCCCCCCCTCCGCTTTAGGGACATGCTATCCACTTTTAACGAAGTCACAAAACATTATCAACTCGCTCGCAGGGCATTACCCTTGCCCCACCGAAACCTATCACGTCCACAAGCGGTTATGCTTGGGTTACTACAAACACACTCGTATCCCAGCCTTTTGATCTACAGTCGTTTCACGGAGGTCTCCCCTTCGTGTCCCGACTGCGGCGGATACAGCGATTTTAACCACATGCTCTGGGAGTGCCCCTCTTTTCAGCGCCCCATGGATGAAGGGATTTCGCAAGACACCTTCTTATTCGCCGCTCAAGAGCCACGACTGGTTCCAACAACTCCAAGCAGTCCAGAAGGCCCACGACGCGGCGGTGAGGCTTTGTCTTCCCGTCCCGACGTGGGAGCGGCCCGCGGTCCTCCCTCAATGAAAACTGGGGGGATGACTTCTTCAGGACTTTAATAAAGTTTAGTACCTACCTAGCTACCAGAAGGCACCGGCACTTTCATGCCTTTGGGGAAAGCGTAGAAGGTGCGATTGTATTGCGTGGGCAACGAATAATCAAGGTATGCAAAAAATAAAAAGACGAATAGTGCATGAACAGCCAGTCTTGCGCAGTAACTAGTTACTAGTAACGCGTCACCAGTAACTAGCTACTTTTTTTCAGTAACTTCTAACTGTAACACTGTTACCTTTTACACAGTAACTATAACGGGAAACACCGTTACAGTTACTATTGCTCTTATAAAAAATTTACAACAGGAACGCTTCCGTAGCAATTGTTCCATTGCCAAGATAAGCTGTCACCAAGTATAGTATGTGGTGTACAAAACGATTGCTCGGGTTGGGCTCCCATGGAGGTTTACTTCTTCTAGGGTTTTACCACGTGCCATTTTCACTGCCCGCATTTCTCTATACGTTGTCACTAAATAAATTATTTCTTTTGACTTGTGATCTATTACTTATTTCATAGAGTAACTGAAATGCAACGACGTTATTTTTCACAGTAACTGTAACTGTAACACTGTTACTTTTTACTGATAACCTGCCCTATGACTGTCAGCAGCTTACTGGTGAAATTTACTTAAAGCTTCGTGTTACATGTTGTGAAAACCAAGCCGATTTCCTTCTCTGTCTATAACGCAAGAAAACGTGAACATTATTGCAGGGAAGCTCGATCCGATTCCGTACACTTTGCCTTCTAGGCCAATACGTTCCTATATCATGGCCCGAAGTAATGCACTAATGAACTGATTCTCTATCTCCTTTTCAAATTATGTTTATTTCTAATCTGTTACTTTTATAAAATATACCCCGTACTTCATTCACAATAGGGGAATATGTTAACCGTTAACTACCTGACCTTAAGAAGGAATGAAATTCGACAAAATATCGTGCTAAAGAGTTCGCTCTGGTGGCAATAAACTTTTGTTTGCAAGTGAAAAGCCTGCGGGGCCTTGACTTTCTTCTTTCCTTCCCTGGTTTCTGCTACTCGTTATTTACCGGCTATGGAAGTGTCTTGTATAGCAAAGTCACTTAGAACGCTTTCTAGAAGCTGCTGTAATAACCAAGCAGTAGCGGTCAGGCATTGTATTCAGGATGTGTCACAAGATCTCCACACTGAACAAAAAAGTAAGGGAACATCGTTGTTCCACCATGTTATCTTTACTGCGAGGCTCTGTCTCCCCGATGAAAAAACAGTAGTCGTCAGGCTACCGTTGAGGCTTCGCGGCGATGACTGCTAGCCATTTTTATGAAGCTCTTTTTTCCCGAGCACGCTCTGCGCCCAAACGGCGTTAGGCGTATGGTCTTTCCCCGACGCTACGCCTTCGCCTTTCCTGTTTATCTGTGCAGCGAAGCCCGTGTGCTGGTGCCATACACGTCACGCTTCGTTTGCCACGCTCGTACGCCAGTGTTGACTCAGCACCGGGAGCGCGCCATCTCAGCGACAGCATTTGGCAAAGTAGCGTATGCTTACAACAAAAAGAGAAGTGATTGAAAATGACGCTGAGATCAATAACTATTCTCGACCGTAGAAAACAAGCCACCTCTGCTATAAAAAAGCCACCTAATATAGACTTCTTCCATGTGGTATTGAGTTGCGGCTATCCGATACCAGGTAATAAAGTGCATACCTGGAGCAAAATAATTCACAAGCCTGAAAAAGTACACACCACTTCAACAAAAAGAGAAGTGCTTGAAAATGACTCTAAGATCAATAACTATCCTCGACCGTAGAAAACAAGCCGCCTCTGCTATAAAAAAGCCACCTAATCTAGACTTCTTCAATGTGGTATTGAGTCGCTGCTATCCGATACCAGGTAATGAAGTGTATACCTAGAGCAAAATAATTCACAAGCCTGAAAAAGTACACACCACTACAAGACGTTTCTCTGGATATGAGAGTTCTGTACGTCAAGGGAGACATGGTAATGTTGCGAGATATATTTAGAGTTCAAAGATTGCGCACACAATGTAGGTACATAGCTTGTAATGAAAATACGCCGGCGTTGTAAACTGGCAGTGTCGTTGCAAGGATGACGTTATCGTTTGGTTGCGCTGTCTGGGGCGGCTCAAAGAAGCGAAGATGTAAGAAGATAGGACGATGACTCGTGCCACGCGCCATGCGCAGCTTTTGTTCGTATTGCAATAAGGAAGATCCTACGGGCACGCTGTCTCTCTTTCTGAATGCCTTGTCTGGCGCCTACGATAAAGCCAGCTATTTCTTCGAAACAGGCTCTCCCCTTTGCGAAGGCGGCCTATTGTTGCGGCCAACGACATCTAGTATGATTTTCACCGACGCTATATTATAGCGATACGCAAAAAAGGCGATAACAATTTATGTTAATTGCGTTGACGTGAAGTAGATCAGTACCACTATTTATTAGTTGCTTCATTGGTTTATCTACTTATAGCAGACCAGATAATGTTAAATGCTGTAATAATATTAGGCGAGAGCAACAGTTCTGGATTATAGATTAGTACAAGAAAATCTGTCTTCTCTATATCTTGTAACCGAAGTCGTCAGTCTGTCACAAACGTGAATAAAGTACCAGTAGTTCCACTGCTAAATTGTCTGACGCAAATGTAAAAAGGAATTGCAAAGTAGCAGGATGAACGAACTTTGCTCAGTAGAGTGAACCGATGGTAAGAGCCCTCCAATGTGGGCGACAACCCTAGATCAGCATGATGTGGTCCTTAGAAGACAGTTTGGCCCTATTCACCGGACTTTACTGGTCTTCAAGGCCTGAGCTCATCACGTGAGCCTCCGCGTGCCCGAAGTTCGGTGCAGGGATAGGTGGTACTGATTAGTTGCGTTTAGACGCCCCTACCATATGAGTGTATTCGTTGCATAGCAGAATTTCGAGTCGTTTCGGTAGCTTGCGGGATACATAGCATGCAAAAAGGTACCCTGGAAGATTCTGCCGGTGTGAAGCTTTCGGGAGAGCGCTGTCCTTCCTGTTGTGAGCTTGGGTTGCGGGGGAGGGTAAGTTCAACACAGATTGTGGCGGCTTAGAATGTATGTATATTTTCTCGGGATGGTTTCGTGTGGGTCGTGCAGGGATCGTGAATCTAGCGAGATAGCCCGGATGTGATTTCGGGCAGCGGCGTGGGCCGCTAAATTACCCGCCAAAGATTCTCGTCCAGATGCCCTGACGATGTCCAAATTTTGAAGTATTTCCTGCTTTTCACAATGGAGCTGTCTCAGCTTTTCGTTGCGCCAGGTAGTAAGAACAGAAATTGCCCTGATTGACCAGCACCCACTCGCTTCGCCCTCTTCTTCATTTTCTGATCAGGTAACAAATAGTCACGTGACATGTACCCGCCATAACGATGTAAGACATGCGTAATGCGGGGATGGGACTGACACCGAAGAACGATAGCCAAGTCAAATGTACTTTTTGTAAATTCGACCTGTCATTTCACGCGCTGCACAGCGCTGTGCCGACGCGCATCACGTTTGATCAGTCGATATATAGCACTGTGACTACGTTCGGCTGGTTATTTCAGAGCACCACGATCCAGCCAGATTGCTCTGAAGCTCTCTGAATTTGACCTCGGAGCACGACCAAGATCTGATCACTCGACTCCCGCGCCTCGGCTGTTTGCAACAGAAGACGCGGTGACGTGTTTCCGTTTCCGGCCTCTGATTGCTCTTGCTAGTGGCTGCATGTTATAGGATCAGACAGGCGTTCTCTGCCTCGGATGAAGAGCGGGCACCGAATTGTTGCAACCTGAGTGAGAGCTTAGTGGCGCCCAGTCGAATGTACCAGGCAACAATCAGCAAAAAGCTAACGTCTCCAGCGAAATCCTAAACAAAAGCTTAAAAGAAGGCACGTCGCACGCCAGCTACGCTGTACTACGTTCCAGCCTTGCGCCACTAGTGGAAGCTGCGCACATTTTTTTAGCATATGCAGTGCTTGTTTATAAATTCAACCCATGTGATAATTCCTGCAGGCTGTTTTCGAATCCATGATTATGGCGATATAATCATCCATTCTTCTAGTTATTTCACTCTCATGGTTCGGCTCCGCGGTTACTACCTGACCTAAGTAGACGTACTCCTTTACAACTTCCAATGTCTCGCCACCTATCGCAAAGCGCTGTTCTCTGCCAAGATTGTTCCACATTACTTTAGTTTTATGCATATTAATTTTCAGACCTACTCTTCTACTTTCCGTATCCAGTTCAGGGCTCATTCAGCAAGCATTATCAAATCATGAATGGTAGTCTACCACTATCCCTCAAGAGGAAGGTATATAAGAGCTGCATCTTACCGGTACTTACCTACGGAGCAGAAACCTGGAGACTTACAAAGAGGGTTCAACTTAAACTGAGGACGACGCAGCGAGCGATGGAAAGGAAAATGATAGGTGTAACCTTAAGAGACAGGAAGAGAGCAGAGTGGGTCAGGGAACAAACGGGGGTTAAGGATATCATAGTTGAAATCAAGGAGAAGAAATGGATATGGGCCGGGCACGTAGCACGTCGGCAGGATAACCGCTGGTCGTTAAGGGTAAATGACTGGATTCCAAGAGATGGCAAACGCGTGAGGGGGGAGACAGAACATTAGGTGGGTAGATGAGATTAAGAAGTTTGCAGGTATAACGTGGCAGGAGAAAGCACAGGACCGGGTTGATTGGCGAAACATGGGAGAGGCCTTTGCCCTGCAGTGGGCGTAGACAGGCTGATGATGATGATGAATCATCCATTCGCTTGTCGGTCGTGGCTGCCAGGGTGATCACCGTTTCTTCTGCGGCGTCAATGGCCGCAGTTTCCACTGATGCGGCCGCTATTTCATCTCCCTGGCCATTGAACACGCTGACAGCGTGCCCCGATAAAGAAACCGAAGAAGGGAGCCTGCACCGAGGGCATGCATCTCGAGGGCAAGCACCGAGGTTCTAGTCTCCGCAAGGTCTGTGCATTCAGGTCATATACGAGCGTTAATTCGTGAGCCAGGTGCTCTGAAAATATGTCACGTACTACGTCACACCTAGGTGCAAAATGATGTTCGACCGCTATCGTCATGAATAACAGGTGTGCTTCTCGTCACTCCCTATTTTAAATGTTCTACAGCTCTACAAGCTCAAGAAAATAAACAGGGAGCAGTCACTGCCATAATAGAACAGGCAGTGCAGCGCGCGCGTGATGCAAAGGCTGTTCTTTTGGCCCCAGAGGCGGCGATATGTTTCACATGTTTTTGTCCACTTTTATTAGTGATTATAATAGTATACCTCTACTTCAGTGAAAAAGTTGGCAGATTCCACGTACCTTGGGAATCGATGTTATGCGAAGCATGCGGAGGGAAGGTGACTGTGTTGTAATGTTTTATTGAGCGAAACGTTACGAAATTACGCTAAAGATATGTACAAATGTTGTACGCACAGACATACGTTCCACAGTCGCATATGTTTTGCATAACAAGTTGTTTACAGTTGCGTAACGAAGCCAACAGCAACATGGGCAGTAGCAACACCAGAAGCGGTAAACTGATATGTAGCGCTTGTGCTCGCCAGGATGGTAGACCTGGACACTGCAACATATATCAACTTCAGTGGATGGCGCTTTACTATAATTGATGTCAACCCGGCGTGACGGCTGTATCATCGGAGTACATATGTAATGTTTATAAAATTGGATAGCCAGCACTGCAACGACAATTGACGTTTCACGAATATTAGGGTCTATTCGAAAAGCAGCTCCGAGACCTGGCGTGGCTCTGTGATAGAATGCTTGATTGCCACGCAGAATGCTTGGGTTCGATTCCTGTTGGGACCCTGACATTTATTATTTGCATTCGTCCGGTCAACGCTGCTGATGACGTCAGCATATTAACGCTCTGGCGTTAAAAGTACCAATGTTTGTCTCGCCGTTCCTGGGTAGTCTAAACTGTCAATCACCTGTGGCACATACCCGCATACCTGTGGCACATACCCACCCCGTGGTATGTGCCACAGGGTTTGCCCGAAAGAGTTTGACGACGTACGCGACGGGATGTCACGACCAGCGAGTCATATTCGTCAAACCATCTTATTCTCACATACTAATTTTGGTCTACCCCAAGTTAAAGGGATAATCACGAGATCACCCAGACGTAGGCGGCTAGATAGATAGATAGATAGATAGACAGATACGCAGATAGAAACGCTAAAAGTGCCTGCAGTACGCAAAGAAATGCTTCGCATTTAAAACTAGCTTCCTTCGAACGGTACTGGGAGAATGGTGTATCCTGCCAGCATTTCATTGATTCATTACTTTTGCTTTGGTGTTGCCACGAAAGCTTTACTTGACAATTTCCTGACCAAAGCAAAACACGGAAGCATGCGTGCATACCAAGGCCTTTTTTTCTAGACACGCAAGCACCCGCTGGAATAAAGAGAACGCATTTTTCAGTCTTCTTCTAAACTATAGTGAATGTAGCTCATCGCCAAAGCGGCCGCAAAGACAGATGTCTAAGAACAACATAACCACTGAGACCTGCGGTTCTCGAAAGCGACGTACAAAGCCTCCATCTTAAGAAATAATGAAATATGTTTCAGCGCTGTTACTGGCAATTGCCGCTTTTCCTGAACGTCTTTTGTTACCTATTCGCTCCGCGGTGATGCACCGCTAAAATTAAGCGCTAACTTCAGGACGGAAGGGGGGAAGGGAGCGACTATGGAGAAATGTATTATTTATAAAAGGGGCCGAGACACCTGCATCAGACGTTAAGAACGGCTTATATTTTCTACTCTCGTTTTTTTTTTCTTAAGGAGAAAGCGCGTATTCAAACGCGCGCTTCACCACAAAGTGAGGAATACTTCATTCTGGCGTTTTTTTTTTTCTGTGTATTTGTTACAAAACCTTACTTTTTTTTTTCTTTAGCAATGTGCTAGGCCGCGAGGGCGCAGAGGCTTTGTTGCATTAAATGAAAAGCTTCTTATTTTTTATGAGAAAGCTGTACTGCAGTACAACCGCAGCATGCGTGCAGTCTTGAAAGTGATGATTCATGCCAATAGGGTTTCACGCCACCTTTCTTGGAGATGCAGTTGGCCGTAGCTGTAGTTTAAAAAAAAACACACACATTGCAATAGGTTCCCTGCTTGTGCGATGCTATTACTTGATTTCTGTTATTATTGACCACTCTATATCATGGTTCGATGCCCTATTTCATTCTTTTTATCTCGTATTTGGTGAACTTATGGAAAACAATAATCGGGGTCCACAATTATAATCGGTCATAATGGTCAATTTTGGAAGAAAGTCACATATATAGCGAATTTCAACCGACTAGCGATGCTCTAGTTTTCATTTTATAGCTCCTAACATATGAAATGAAAAGTAGCTTTAGTCACTAATCCCTGTACTCCTAGCATAGTTTTATAAAGCTTCCCCGTTTGTTGTCCTTTTCACGATCCGTGTACAGAAGTTCTTAACCTGCCGACCGACCGTCCGATACAACTTATTTCACGTCCGCCGTCGTAAAACGGAATAAAAGGAGGTTTACGATGAGCCTTACATGTTCCACCAGCCGGAAACGGCCATGTGTATTATCCCGAGTGCATACACAGGTGTGCGATACAGATAGCGGAAAGTGCACAAATCCACAAGTCACTACTGTGTTCTACGGCTCAATGTATCGCTTCAGTCTATTAAGTAGGCAGGCCTACGTTGAATGTATCTGTAGGGTTTTGTTGATTTTCTTTTTTTTTCCATCGGTTTATCACACAACTTCGTTTGGTTGTTTTTATATCCATTGGTTAATGATGGTTTACTGGATTTTGAGTTTCCAAATGAATGCCGGTAAGCATACCTTTGTGCTTATCGTCATACAACATACTTCCGTTGCTTCACCTGGATATTTTCCACCGTTTGGGCGGTCTCAGTGAGTAATCACCGACGTCAGCACTCACTCAGTACACCTTTTTCATACCGTAGCACCTTTCATTTTACAACCAGATGCGAACATTGATTAAACAGTAATGGAACAGTGTTTTAATCGTGGAAACTTTGAATGAGTGAAATTTTTGTCGGTGAAATAGACGAGGAGATAAGTGTTAGGAGCACGGAAGCTTGGGAGCGTTTGTAAGACATCATGTAACAACTTCAAAGCGCCAAAAAACAAGGACTTTTATTCAGAGGTACATTAGAACAAGTAAAAAAGCCCTTTGTACTAGAATATAAGCTTAGGAGCACGGAAGCTTGGGCGACTAGCGCTCGTTGTGTCCACTCTTTTTCGTATGTCCTTGTTTCTTGGCGCTTTGAAGTTGTTACACGATAACTGTTAGCTGAATTATTCTTGCAGAAGCTTTCAGAACAGATTTTACAATTGTGCGTAGGGTTGATATGGCAGTCGGACAGCGTGCGGAAAAGTTTGCGTTCACTAGGGCAGATGAGTTAAGCGCTCGCAGGAAGGAAATGTTGCACCTTTCTCGAAACAAAAATGAGACATAACAATCATGATGAAGGCTGGGAGGTTAACAGGAAGATGGTAATCGTGTTTTGCTACCCTGAAAAAGGAAAACGGAAACAGAAGAACAAGAAAGAAACGAATGACGAAGAGCTAGGTGTGCCATTCAGATGTGACATGGCGTTCAGTTGTCACATCAGTTAATGGTTTTTCTATTCTTTTGGGTGGTATTTCTTGCAGTTGAAAAATAAGTAAAAAATTATCTGCGTGTGGTATTGCGTCCTTAGACAAACGTTCGAAGAAATGTTTCTGCAATACCTCGTTCTCGGCATCAATTTCTAAAAATCGCAGTGAATGCACAGTTTTAACAAGCAGCAGTGCGATTTCGTTGACACGCTTTTTGCACAGTACGCTTCTCAGCCTAATACGTTCTTTTTTTCATTCTGGGCCAGCATCCCATGGAAACAGTATATTTTCATGCGCTTAATGCGGTCACATTTTTGCCCAAGCTTGGATAATAGTACCGCAAAGGCAGACCTTGACCGATATATCTACAAATCCTATGTTTGTTATTTAGTATACTAGCTTCAAACCGCGTTCCAACAAGCCACGATCTGCACGTTGCAGAACAGCTGAGGCCACAGCAGCGTCGATTTTACGGCGAAAAGATCGCTGCCAGGCAATCTTTTTGCGGCATAAATATCTGAAGCACAAATTGACCAGCTACATCGACGTTGCAGGAAAGTGAGTTTCTGACGACGTAGTGTTCGTATTTTCGTCCTTCTTTTAACCTCTTTGGTTAATACAATTCTTGCATAAAAAGGTTTTTTTTTCTCGTACCCATGAAAAACGTATCAAAGAGATTCCACTGTACTCATGTGGCGAAAGGCATTTGCGCTTGTAGCTCAGTATGAGCCCGTTCTCTTGGGCTCAAACATTTCACAACGAAGCGTTGCCTAATTCCTGTTGCAGCACAACAAAAAGGCCGTCAAACTGAGAAGGCGCTAAGCACCGCAGTGTCGCTGAACGCTGAATGGCTGTGACGCAGGATGCGCCTGATCCTCGCAGATAAAAGTCAGGACAAACCAAATACGAGGCTGCTGACTAGAGGGGTCCCGCATGGTGGGATTTTCTTTGGGAGACCACTTTCCTCGTTTCGCACTCGAGCGTGCCTCCGCAAGATCCGCGTTATCTTACTGCGTTGCCATTTGCACGGTCAATGGCATTTGGAATGTTGAGGCTTCCTCGAGTGCCATGATCTCGCTAGCCGCTGCATCCCAAGTCAGATGGCGAAACTTCGCCTCTATAGTTTAAGCAGCTATTCTTGGTGGCGGCCTCGTTTGAAACGTCACAAGAAGCCGGCGATGCCTGGAAGCGAGCGCAACTGTAACAGGGCAAGTGGTAGCCGCGCGTTTTGGGCTTTGTCATATGCAGCGCAGTATTCCTTCGAGTACGTGCTGGCTCCTAAAACGTCAAGGTGTACATATCAACCTCCTGGCTCCGAAGGGCACAGTTCTCAGGCGGTTAACTCGAGGTGCCTTAAAACCAGGGTGTACACGAACCCGGTGTACTATACCTCATGTACAATGCAATCCGAGCCAGCCGTGAAAATATCACCCCATTCAGCGAAGATTTCTGTTCCGCGGGAGGAAAAGAACACAATCCTTGACAATGGTCGTGCTGGCCATAATGCCAGGTAGCCTGTTCTGGGGATCATAGTGATTTCTTCTTGGGAGACCCAACACTTGGTGAGGTTGCCTATTGCTGCCACCAATATAAAAACCGTGGTAGTGGCCGAAATGGCCGAGACATAATTCCAAGGAAGCCGTTATTTTACCTCGTGCAGGCATCTCTAAGCTGCATCGGTGGGAATTAAACACAATGTCAATTTGCCTGTTTTACGCCGCTTCTTTACAAACCCGCAATTGTGCGCTTGCAAATTATGCCATCAAAAAAACCAGACGTCTCCATTCACTTCTTCACTTTTTTCGTTCATTGTTACCTCACGGTTTATATGCTGCTCCTCACCCATTCGTCGGCCGTATGGCGTGTAGTATTTCTGAAAGTAAAAAAAAAAAGATTAATTATTTGGTAGAACGAGAACGTTTACATGTAGTTTTATCACGTAGGTAAAGTGCCAAAGTAGAATTTAAAAAAGGAAAATTAATATAACGTAAGAACATCCCCCAGAACCTAAATAAAAGAGCTCAGTGTACCATAGAAGTGTGTGGAGAGCATTAGAACTGAAACTTTGTGTTTGTTGCCGTAAGTCTGCTGCCATTTTGTTACATTCGCTTTGCACGGGCCTGATCTGAACTGCGCCTACAAAAATATAGAAACTGGTCCCTCTTTCAGTCGCTGTTCGCCCGGCGGCAAGCGTACATTTTTTTTCCCCCGGGCTCTCATGGATAGCATGGTTATGACGCGTCCCGCAACGACGAGGACACCTAATTTCAAGCGGACTGATCTACATTCACAGCAATAAGCAAGTTAGGGTACCTAAAGCTTCCTGATATTAGTATTATAAAAGGAGCCACAAAGAAGTAAATTCGCCAACCTGAGTTGAAACGTTTGATCATGGTAATTACAATAGCCAGCAAAAGGCTAGGAAGACGTATGCATATGAGCAACAACTAATAAAGTGCAGGCGCAGGAAGTGATACAGAACACGCCCTTAGTTTGGAGCGCTGCTATCACCCATTGTTGAAAGTACAAAAGCGCTATTCATTTGAGCCTAGGCACCCTAATGGCAAGCAACGAGCGTTCTCCGTAATTAGGTCTAATTTCTGCGATACGTGCTTCCCGCCTGATCTCTTTGTGTGCGGTAATGTTTCTTCTTGTGTATTCATATTTTCATTTCACTGGTATTTTTTTTCGACCCTCGGCATTGTAGTTTAATGCTTGCTATCCATATTCGCGGTGTGCACCGGCTATGTAGTGATTAGGGTTTATTACAGAGAATTGAAATTGCGCAGCATCTTGGTTAACAGTTTTGGCGTTTCAGTGGATTGTATTATTCTTAGTCTCTAAGTACACGCTCACTAAAATCATGATCTAGCCATACTGTAAGAAATATTAAAATAAATGCAGTATGTTACTTGAAGAAGTAGCTTTGTCAAGTTCAAAACGAAAGTTCTTTACATTTTACATGAGGTTTCAGTTTCAGTTTCAGTTTATTGATTTCAAAAAAATGTAGTACAAGATACAAATATACAGGCGAGGGTCCCAAAGTAAAAGAACTGTAGTGGGACCCTCGGTTAATTATACAAGCATTGAGGGTAATAACTAACAGGTATTCGAGGAAAGGAACCATGTAGAGTTGTGCATATCGACCTCCAGAAGCATTGTTCTTATTTAGCGTAGCTTACGCTGGAGTTACATTTGAAGTGAAAAGTGAAACTGGCTGCTATATTGTGCGAAGATTTGTGCGGGAAAGAGAAATCATTACGTGTTAAAGTCACAGCTCAGATGAACGTCTCTTTGTCCGGTTCGGATGAAAGGTACAAAATTCAGAGTGTTATGAATTGTACCACGGGGAAACGTTTAGCTGTTGCCAAAAATTAACACTTGAGTTTGTCATCAGGTGTTGAAAAGAAAAAGAAGTGAATGATTTATAGTAATCAGCTCTGTTCTAAGGGAGAGCAGAGAGCTTTCCCTGTTGCTTGCATTTTGCTACTATTTGGAATGCACTACAGTTGAGTTAGAAAAATGAGTAGAAGTCCTTCCCTTATTTAGAAAATAGAACAAACGAACTTCGTCCCCGTTTTCTTTCTTTCTTTGTATCGGATTGCGTCATGCTCCATCCTAATTTCTTTCTTGCTCCATGCCGGGAATCGGAAAATCACCCACATGATTCGCAGCGCAACACTTCTGTTGCTCCAGAAAACAACGACAGTCATGCGTGAAACCGAGAAATGCAACAAGTAAATGGGGCACTGTGAATTGACAAGTTAGCGCAATAAAAAATTTGATTGTCATCTCAGGAACGGCTGTTCACCAGCAAACCTACCATCGAGAGACGATCACTCATTGCAAAACGGTGCATACAACTACGCATGCGCCATGTGACCCTTGGAGAGGTGCACAGGTTAGTCACATTGATATTTCTCCTGGAGAGAGGGTCAGGTCTCTTGCCGGTGCCGTGTCTTTTGCGATATATGCCGCCACCGCAGCCGCTGCCGAAATCTGTAACTCATAGAAGCCTCGATTGAAAAAAAATTTATCCAGTTCCACTGAACATGAAAGCTCTAGGCAGCGCGCAGCAGTGACTTGCCTGCCCTTCGGCGACGCTGGAGTTCAAGGGTAAGCAAGCGCCAGCGTTGCAAAAGTACTGCCTGCTCGGGGTCCATTGCGGGAAAGGAAATCTTCATTTTTTATGCTGTCACGCCCTTTCCCTCCTCCTTTTGAAATGATTTTCCGAAGGAAATTATCATCCCAATTAGCCGAGAATTTCTACACTCAGGCGCGTCGTAGGAATGTCTCATAAACACACATATTGGATCGCCCTACCTTCACATGGGAACAAAGTCGGCGGTGTTGGCCTTCATGGCTCTGACGATTATAGCTTTCACGCAAGTTGTATGACATATACTAAGGTCTTTAGGATTGGTTATTAATATTTTCAGTCGATTAGCAATTAATCGTTCTCTCGTCTAGTCATTAAGAGATTAATCGCTATCGATGAGGGTCTTTCATCGAATAATCGATTTATCGACATTTCATAGCGGGCGCCTTCAAAAAGGCTCAAATGTGTAGTAAACTCCGCTTCGATCAGTTCACAACTGCGGTAGCTATGACATCTTTCTAAAATCATCTGGTTTACATAGATCCTTGCCAAAACGCATATGCCATATTTGCAGAAAACGAATAGCATTGCCATGCAAGATACAATGCTTTGGTCGGGAACTAAATTAGACAGCCCCGCGGGGCGTCTGCGCAAGCAGGCGTTTGGTGTGGGGCGACACCACGGACCCGAGCCAACGGGGGGGGGTTGACTCTCCCACGCCTAGCCGTGCGTGGCGTAGCCGTGTCCTGGGCGTTGAGCCGACGCCGGGTGATTGGACCTTTAAGGCCCCCCGGAAAAGGCAACACACCCCTTTGACCCCGGCTTCACGTAGACGGCACCCCTGAGCTAACCCACCCAGGGGAAATCGGCAGTCGCCTTTTCCTATCTCCCTCTCCCTACATCTTCGTATTTGTCTCTAACTTTTAATCTTTCCTGTCTTCTTTTCACTTCCCTTACTTCCACGTTTCTCGGCGGCAAGGGTTAACCTTGTGCAAATAGCCAACCTTGGCCTAGGCGCATTAGGTTATAGCAATGATGTACAGCTGGCGTGTGCAAGTCATGCAAACTCGTACCGTCCCTTATTGGGCTCCGTGGTGGGTGGCTGCCATCACTGCCGAAAAAAATTAGATGTCTTATGCATAGATCATTTCCACTTTTTCCTGATCGTGCCGCTTTGAAGCGTGTACGCACCGAAGCTGCTTTGAACTTTGTCCCTCAATACGCAGAATCGTTCCCTAGGTACCACGTAGTCCATAGTGAGAAACCTGAAAAACCAGTCCGAGCTATTTCTCCTTTTCTTGTGGCCAAATCCCTGACCGATACTATAGGACCAGGGTTCAAAGCGACCAAAATGGCAAGTGGCGACCTCCTCCTCGAGGTTTGTGACAAACTGCAGCGCGACAAACTTGCTGCAATCAAAGCATTTAGCGACACACCTGTCACAGTGACCCCACACCGCTCGTTGAACACTGTCCGTGGCGTTGTCTGAGAAATCGACTTCATTGACCTTAGAACTTTTGGAGGGTTGGCAAGAGAAAAATGTCGTCGAAGTACGAAGAATTAAAATCAGAAGAGAAAACAACGAAATCCCAACGAAACACTTGATAATCACATTTTCCTCCAGCACGTTACCAGAGTTCCTTCAAAGTGGCTACACCAAAACCCGTATCAGACCATACATCCCAAACCCGCGCAGATGCTTCAAGAGCCAGAAATACGGTCATGGCTCGCAGACCTGCCGGGGTCAGCTTGCCTGCGCCAAATGTGGAGACAAGGATCACTCCTCTGCAAACTGCACTGGGAAAATCCGTTGCATCAACTGTGAAGGCGACCACCCTGCGTATTCCCGATCATGCAGCAGATGGAAAAGAGAAAGAGAAATCGTCACATTGAAATTCAAAGAAAACATTTCCTATCGGGAAGCCAGGAAAAGGTGCGCGATCTTTCATGGCAGATCCTATGCTGATGCGGCGCGTCAGGGGGGCAGCGCCGCACCGGCCTTCGCCATTTAGCCAGCCCACGCACAGCGAGCTGGCGGTGGCCTCAGCCCCCCGCGGTGGCGGCAGTTAAGGCTACGCCACCCACCGAGCAAATGAGCCCGGCTGCTCCAGGGTTGTCGAGCGTCAAGACCTCGTCTCACGAGGTGAGGTCTGAAACACGAAATTCCACCTCGCTCTTGCGGGCATCCAGTGCCTCCCGCGAGGCAATGGACATCACTCCGGCGCATCGAGCGCTTCCAGAGAGACGCGGCTCTCTGTAAAAAAATGTGGTTGATCCCTCTGATATAGGAATCGGTATAACACACGAAAGTGAAACGTGTCTTCACAGAAGTAGTTCAATGTTCATTGCACAATGATATTTATTATTGTCTAATGGTGTTCAGTGGCTACAGCACCCTTAGATGTTGATGCACCCATGTTTACAATTGGTGGCACATCTCCACCACGACAACCAACGACTCACGACTGGGATACACTTTCCGGAGACACTACATGGGACGCACCGGAGCATCGCGCAAATCCCACTTTAACCACAGGCGTTCGCAAACCGTGGAAGCGAAACCGAACGGGTTTTCACTCAATCGTTTTTCAACTGACGGTCCGTTGCAGCGAAGGAGCGTGATTTGCGGGTCGGTGACCATCCTGTGGATGTGCTTGGCATGCTGCGTCGTGTCGGCGAGCAGCGGTCTGCTGATAGCTCGCTTCGGCGAAGACACGATCACTTCGGTCCTGCATAGGCGTCTGTATACGGCAGCCAGTTGGGTCGCGATGCGCTCAACTTCACAAACGCGAAGGACAGAGTTCTCAGCTTGAGCCGTGAACGCGCGAAGGCCTCCCGCTCTCCCCTCGCGTGTCCGTCTCTGCACCAAACCAACGCCTACCAAACTGACTTGCGCGACATTCGCCCGTCGACGCCGTTGTCTTTCGGCGGCGCTTAATGCAGCAGTTCTCGTAGTCGGTACCATCGCACTCGTATGAGTAGACGGCGGAGATACACCATTGTTGCATACGGAAGCTGCACTACGCTGCACACCCTAGCATAACGCGAAAGACGAAGCATGTAACTCACACCAATACAACGCGAAAGACGAAGCACGTAACTGCGTCGTCACCGAGTCAAATCAGCGCGTAGAGCGCGTCGCAAATAGAGCTTCCGTTTGTGGCCTGCGAAATTAGCTCCAGAAACCTTGTCGGAGCTGATTGCGGAGGCAACGCTACACTTTGTTTCAAGAAAGGCCAACGCCACCTAGGCGGCGTAGGTAGGCCGCTCTGATGCCAGCGTCCGTTCTAATGCTGGCATCGAGGCATAGAGTTAATATACTGACTCTAGAGGAAAAGCTCCCCCATAGGGCCCATGCATTAAAACCTATAACCGCTCGGGAGCCGCCATGATGGAACGATACTCAGCTTTCGGGTGACGTTCACTCGCACTCGCCACTGCATGCTGCAATAACCCCTGGCATTTTTGCTTGTTTCGTGGCTCTCTATTGCATCGCAGTTAAGAGGCTGTCACATAAAGTCGAGCTTTTAGCTCGTGGCAACAAAAAACACGCACGCAAGCAAGCCGGCGCAATCGGCCGCAGCTGCGCGGCAACGCTCAGAAATGTTGACACGATACAAGGATGGTGGCGCCATCTAGTAAACAAACCTGCAAACGCTCCTTTCCGCGTGCAGTAGCTTGCATAAATGGCTGTTGTATCTTTCCTAAAAGTAGTTGATATGAACATCAAACAATTTCCGTTCGTTTATAATACGTAAACACGCCTGTTTACTATTTTTATTGCGAGAATTTGAGTGTTTTCAAAAGCCATATTTAGCGCTTCTGTAAATTACTGTAATGGCAACTGTGACAACGTTCCAAGATGTCGCCGCGCGCGTGGTTATAGCTTTAGTGGCCCAGCTTTTCCTCTAGAGTCTGTTATATTAACTCTATGCATCGAGGCGTCGTAGTGCTGAGGCTACCGCAGCGTTCTCTGTCGGTGTTAGTTGGTGTCATAATGCAGTACTTCTCTTCTCCGCGCTTAGGCGGCGGCACCGCCCCGACAAGCGAAGAGCGCCGGTACAGAGCGAAGGAGTGTGAGATACATAAGGCGCGTCTGAAGCGCTCTTCGCAAATGCGCCGATGGTTCAGTCACGTCCAACCGGAAATAAAGAAAAAAAAAGCCGATGGCTCAGTCGGTCAAACGCCCGCTTTCTATCGCCGCGGATCGACAGATCATGGGTTCGATTCCCGGGTCTTCCAATTTCGCGTAACTTTTTCTTCTGGTTTCTTTCTTTATATTGTGTTCATGTACCTTTTAACAACGTCACATCCCTGACGTAAATACGTCAGTGAAGTCTTGGTGAACCCCGGCATCAAACACTTTCGTGTTAAAAAGAAAAAAAACAAAAATTCTGGGTCCGGGCAAGGGCCCTTGAACACCACCCGTACTCCTCAGACACACACAGAACACACGCAAGTTCCGCTAAAATGGCGACCATGATAATGTACTGGAACGTCAGAGTACTTCTGAAGAATCTCGATGATATAACGGAGCTACTATCTGAACACCAGCCAAAGGTGTTCTGTTTGCAGGAGACGCATTTAAATTCCACGCACACAAATTTCTTACAGCAATATGCCATTTACCGAAAAAGCCCTGACGACGCTGACGCCTCGTCTGGTGGTGTAGCAATAATAGTAGACAGGTCAGTTGCTTGCCAACATCTCGCCCTACAGACGCCCCTCGAGGCAGTATCAATAAGAACAATCCTTTGCAAAAAAAATCACAGCATATCGACGGGGTGAATGATGAAGTGTTGGGGCGAAGCTCGTGAAACAATCATGGTTACACCGTGAAATCTTCAGTGGTTTCGCCCAGCAGTAATCAAAGCGATAGTGTGTTTGAGATCCGCCTGGCGTCGCGCTCGCGTCGTGGCGGCCTCTCGAGCTCGCACCTCGGGATCCTGCCGACGAGCACGAGCCGCAGCGGCCTTCCGCACCCGCCGCTCCTCGTCATCCATGGTCCGCCAAGCAGCACGATCCGGCAAGCGCACTCGTACGGCGACGATCCGGGGAATGAGATAGCGGGCGCTCGCCGCCAGGCGCAACCCCGCGCAGCCCGCGCAGCAGCCAATCGGAGAGCAGCTGCACCGCCAACGCCATCTAGCGTACCTTCACCCAACCGCCATATTGTACGCATGTCTATGGGACAGCGCCCTCTCGGAAACGAGACGAGAAATGGAGATGACGACACAGAATGCGTACAGCGCCATCTAGTATATCGTCACCCAACTGCAGTTTGCATGCATCTCTATGGGACAGCGCCCTCTATTGTACGACAAGGGAACACTACGGGGTACAGAGGATGGATCGACGATCGACAACCGACCATGTCTCGCTATAAGGAGCTTCGCCCCTAAAAGCTGGTTACCGTTTGCTCCATATACATGCCTCCTCATCACAAAATTGATAAAACAGTGTTTTATAACCTTGTTGACCAGCTCCCCGAGCCTTTCATCATTGTAGGTGACTTTAATGCCCACAATACTCTGTGGGGAGACTCCAGGTGCGACGCCAAGGGTCGATTTATTGAAAACTTTCTTGTAGTAAGCTCCGGTGTATGCCTTTTTAATAAGAACCAACCCACTTACTACAACTGTTCACACAACTCCTACTCTTGCATTGACCTGGCTATCGGCTCTGCCACGCTGTTTCCGCACTTAGATTGGAAAGCTATCACAGACTCCTTTGGAAGTGACCACTTTCCCATAACCTTGAATCTCGTAAAGCAAGAAGAATGCACTCAGTCTGCCCCTAAATGGAAACTGGCTTCGGCTGATTGGGAGCTTTTTAAGCAATCCACGTTTTTATCCCGAGATTTTATCACTGAACTCACCATAGACGATGCCGTAGCGTATTTTACCAATTTTATCATAGCTGTCGCTGAAAAAACCATCCCACAAACAAAAGGTACGCCACACAAAAGAAGAGTCCCATGGTGGAACGACGAATTCAAGCTGGCACGGAAGAAACAAAATAAAGCCTGGGGCATCTTTCGTCGCTACCCAACTGCAGAAAATCTCACTGACTTCGACGAATACAGAGCAATTGCGACGAATACAGAGCAAACATTTTTGGGCATGATACTGGATTCTAAGCTGACATTTACCTCGCACATAAAACACCTTAAAGAAAAATGCTTAAAGACAATGAACATTCTTAAAGTTCTCTCACATGTTTCTTCGGGCAGTGACAGGACATGTCTATTAAACATCTACAGTAGCCTCATACAATCACGTTTGGACTATGGTGTGATAATCTATCAATCGGCCGCACCAAGTGTTCTAAAAAATGCTGTTCATCACCTTGGCATTCGACTCGCCACCGGAGCCTTTCGAACAAGCTCTATAGAGAGTCTAAACGTGGAATCGAATAAGTGGGCGCTTCATCTACAGAAGGCATATTGCTGCTTCACATACTTCTTGAAAGTGAATACAAACTCCGAACACCCTGCCCATGCCACCTTCAATGATACCAGATATGCCACACTTTTTCGTAATCGACCGAGAGTGAGGGAGCCCTTCCCAATGCGGGTGCGGAAACTAAGTGAAGAATTCGACATGCCCCTTCTTGCATATAACCTCATGGCTCCAGCAAAGCTTCCGCCGACTTGGCAGTGGCAGATTGTTAAAGTCGACACATCATTCATTGAAGTCACCAAGCATGCCCCCGATGTGCATATTAAAATGCACTTTCAGGAAATCAGAGCGAAATACTCTTGTCCGGAATTCTATACAGATGCGTCCAAGTCGCATGCCGGTGTCTCCTACGCAGCTGTTGGTCCGGCGTATACAGAAAGCGATGTTCTCCACCCGGACACGAGTATCTTTACAGCAGAGGCATATGGAGTTACGGCTGCTGTGCAACAAATCAAAAGAACAAAGCTACAAAAAGCCGTCATATTTACCGACTCTTTGAGCGTTGTAAAGTCCCTAACATCTTTTCTGCAATCATAAAAACCCTGTTCTAAACAATCTGTATTCACTTTTGTGTGCATCATACACATCTCACCAGGAGATCATTATATGTTGGGTGCGAGGTCACAGAGACATTGAGGGCAACGTTCTGGCTGATGAAACCGCTCGGTCTACAGCGGCAAGTGCCCATGGACTTGCTTTGGCAGTTTGTGTCACGGATCTAAGGCCAACTATTCGGAGAAATATAAGACGGCAATGGCAACACCTGTGGGATGCTGAAACACGTAACAAGCTGCATCTAATAAAACCGCAGTTAGGGCCTCCACCACTACCGACAAAATCACGGCGAACGGAAGTGTTGTCCTGCAGACTGAGGATAGGGCACACGTTCAGCACACACAACTTTTTGTTGACTGGTAGTGCCCGTATGAAAATGGTGATGTCCGGGAAATGTACTTGCTGTTTCCTACTAATGTCCTACGTGACCTTTATGGTTCCTCTTGCTTTATGTGACCTGTAGGACACTACTTTATGTTTACGAAACCCTTCCTCTTCATATGAACGGATTCCTTCTTGTTACCTGTAGGATGTGTACTTTATGTTTACGGCAGGATGTTGCCTGGCAGCGAACCATATGTTACCTGCAAGTGCACTTGAGTTCATACGTTGGTAACCATAAGCGTGCGCACGAGGGGGGACAGAGGGGGGCGGCCGCCCCCCCTTAAACACCTAAGAGAGGGGGGGCGCAAAATCTGCCCCGAACCTTCGCCCCCCCCCCCTGCCCCCCCCTTGAAGGGGAACCCTGCGCACGCCTATGTTGGTAACATGTGGTAGTACAAAAACTGTTTTTACCAGTTCCATGGCCAGGGGGGGGCCTGGGGGTACCAAAGCCCCCCCTCCATTTTCGCATTATAACACGCTCGCACACACACACACACACACACACAAGCGCGCGCACGAGGGGCAGCCCCCCCCCCCCGGTCACTTAAGTGGGGGGGGGCGCAAAGTCTTCCCCATACATTGACTTAATAGGGAAAGAAGGGGGGCGCTGCGACGAGCTTTCGCCTCCCCCTGAAGGCAGTGGCGTAGCCAGGGGGTGGCACACCGGGCCCGTGCCCCCCCCCTTCCCCGAAATTTTTTTCGTCATGGCATACGGAGCGAAAAATGACCATTTCAAGGAGGTGCTCTCCCCGAAATCAAGGAGGTGCTCCCCACCCGCAAAAAATTTCTGGCTACGCCCCTGCCTGAAGAGGAGCCCTACGCACGCTTACACACACACACACGCGCGCGCGCGCGCCCTCGGAACGAAATCCACAGTGAAAACCAGCATTTATTCTGATCTCGACCGGGAACCGGCCGCGCTGGCCGCAGTGTCTTCCCGATTGCTAAAATTTGTATTTGATATCTATTTAGTTTGACATAAGGACCATCAATCACTAGATTAAAATCGCGCGTTTTTACGTCTGCACCAACACTTGTATATTTTTAATTCACAAGACATGAACGTTTTGTTGCGATTATTACCGCTGTTGATCACTTGTTCAAAATTGCGTTCACTGTGACCTGCAACAAACGTTTCAAATTTCGCGCGCTCAAATTCCGACCCTTTTTTTTTTTTTTTGGAAGTCAAAATATTGAAAGCCTCACCCATTTACGTTATTTATATCCGGATAAATCTTTTATAATATTTCAAAGCATAAACAAATTTTTTTTGGTTAGGATTATAAATTTGCGATGCGCGAATGCGGTGTACGTCTGCGCGGCTGTAATCACGTGTTTGGGCCTGTTCGGTTGCCGCTCGCCACCTCGAGAAGGGCCTCGTTTGAGTCGATTTTTCTCATGTTTTAAAGTGTGCTTGCGCTCTGTGTTCGTGTTTTGTGTTCTGCCGGTGCTGCTTATTGCGAAGATGCACTGTACTCAAGCGAGGACCTGTTGCTTCATATCGTGGAGCATTCGCCAGGTATGTACCACTGTCAGCATTGCTGCTGTCAGCGCTTTGTTAACACCGTTTACTACGTTTTTCGTAACATGTGGACGCTAAGTGAGTTTTTGTTAACGTAGCGAACCTGTGTGTGTCATTTCGTCAGGATAAAGGCAAAGTTGTGCGATGTTAAGCGCGGGCGAGCTTCTTTTTCTGTGGTGTGTAAAGCAAAGTTCATGCGCAGCTGGAATTCGGCGGGGGGATTTGAACAGAGTTGTGGCGGCGGCGGCGCCAGCGCCAGCCTTTGTCGCCAGTGGTGTTGGAAGGGGGCCCCGCTCGCGATGAACCACTAGCTTGGTTTAATAATTGTGGGACGAAGATGCGTTTGTTAGCTGTAAGCGTTGATCGTGCCTAAGGCGCGTATGCTTGAACCTGTTCATGTTTTTAGCGCGCTTGTTCGTATTGTGCGCTCAAGAAGTGAACGTGTGTAAGGCAGTTTAATATGCTGTACGTCCTCTATTCAAGAGCTACAGGATCGTAATATGCTACGACTACTATCAGAGACGTGTTTTCCTTGCGGATGGCCAAACTTGTGCATGTGTATGCATCCGCGCCAGGAGGCATTTTTAAACTACCGTGATACTCGAGTTGATGCGTGTGCAGCACGTTGCTTCGTCTTAGGCACGGCTCGCGAAGCTTGCACTTACGGTTAGGTGTTCATGCAGCCCGTTTCGTCAAATTCGAAGTGACGTTTTAATTCACCCGCAACATAGCTTGCGTGATGCGGCAGGCACCCGTGCATTTTGAGCCGTTCGTTAAAATTGAAATGTATTCGAACGAATCCTTCATGTCTATTTGTGGCCGAATTGCTGTACCTTAACTGTGCAAGCTGTAATTCGATCACTGAGTAAGTCCACGGGTTCAAGCATAACATATTTTATTCTGCTTGTTTCCACCATGTTTGGCTTTCGTTATTTGGTTCTGGTTTATTAAAAATTGTATGCGCCTAGCCCCAGCTTGGTGTTGAAACTTCGCTAAACACTTTTGCGTGTACGAACATTAAAGAACAGTTTGGACCACCACCTCAGATGACATTTTCTGATAGATGACAAGCTTAACAGTATATCGGATATAGTAAATTCTCTAGGTGTGCGGGATGTTAAAGGGATCTGTGGTATGTGCAGAAATGAATATTTTATTTATCGTTCAAAACTCGCAATAATGTTATACATACTTCATGGTACGCATGCATAAGTCGATCATGCATCATGCATGTGTTGCTATTAAAATATAAAATTAGACAATGTATTTATCTGAGAACAACAAATCTAGACTATGTTTCTTCAAGCTGTTGGCATTGAAGCAATTTTAGAACTTCAGAAATCAGTTTCATCGAATGTTTATTGTGTATTGCTAAATCGCGGTCAATAGCTTCCAGGATTCTGGTTGCCGGAGATTGTTGCAGAGGCTTGCATGCTTTATTAGGATGGTATGTGGTTCAAGATGGGTGCCTTGTAAAACTTAGCATTTGCACATTTTTCTCCATACGGCCATTAGCGTGTGATGCTTAAGTGAGGAGTATTGTCTTGTTAGCCAACCAGAATCATTGAAACTAATGACCACAATTTAACAGCATACAATAGTAATTTAGTGAAACCAATTCCTGGCATTATAGGTATACTCGTCCCAATGTGAGCAGCCTGAAGAAAGCTGCATTAGTCGTATCCAAAAGTAAACGCGTAATTTAATTTTATATGTTACCTGCAATGGATACTTGATGAATGTGCAAACCGGCATGCATGTGCCGTGGTATCACTGAATTCACATGTCAACCCACTATGCCGGAACAGAATTCAAGCATATTTTTGACACATCTGCGATGTGTAAAGTGCATATTCTTTCGTAAGGTTACAACTGTGTTCACCAAGAATGCATCAAACATTTTTCTTGTAATATCTCTAGTTTGTGTACATCCTGCTTGTTTTAAACTTATCTAAGACACCTTGTTCCTGATAAGTTTTTTTAAAAATACTGTGTGACAAGTTGAACTTTGCTCACAGACACATGTCACTAAATTGTTATTTTCTTGTTTCAATTGCAGCCTATACACGCTCCTTGTACAAAGTGAGTGTGAAAGAAGTCCGGGCAAGCCTGTCATCAATGCTGGCTCATGAAGAAGTTGGCTGCTGATGTACAGCAGCTGCACACGGCTTCTGTTTCCTGTGCTAGCGGAACTTCACTGAGCCACCTGATTGCTGCGTTCAAGGAGCTCGCATGTTCAGGGTGTTCAAAATTAAGCGTTTTCTTTTTCTTTAAAAAGTCACCACTGTAAGTTACGTAAAAGCCACTTTTGTAGATGAGTTATGTATCCAGGGGGGCACAAAGCCAGACAATAATTATCGCTGTGAGCCGTGCCGTTAAGATTAAATAATGAGCTTATTAGTGACGGCAGCAAGCAGGCATGTATGTATTAAAAAGCTTGAGCCAGTCGCATTTCTACATAGGTTCACTTGGAAGAATTCTACCATGTCTGCTGAGATATCCTGCTGGAAAGTTTAGTTCCGGCTTGCATCATTACCCATGCAGGACAGTCAGCACTGGTACAACGCTACTCCCTGGTGTGCCGCGTTTAATCTGACAACGGGTTGAAGACATAGGCAAACATAATAATGGTTACCCTTTTACTACTGGCTTGGGATAGCAAGCAGTGACTGCTCGTCACACCAGGGAGTAACATTTTGCTGATCCTCACTGCCTTGTATGCGTAATCATGCAAACCGCAATTAAATTTTGCAGCGGGATATCTTGGAGCACTGACATGCTTGAAGAATTTTTCCAAGTAGAGACACGACTGCCTCCAACTTTTCAATGCAAACATACCCGCTTACTGCAGTCACTAAAAATTTCATTATTTATTCTTAGTTAATTGGTCAGCTGACAGCATTAATGTCTGACTTTGTGTCCCCCCTGGACACAGAACTTGTTTTTTTTAAATCTACTGAGTGAGCTGCTCTCCAGACTCGTATATCATGTTTTATTTTTGTTTTATGTGCAATTAGTCATTTTTTAAATGAACTTTCAGTGTTGTTATGACGCAGTAGCATATTAATGATTTTATTTTCACTTTAATATTCACTGAACATTTTATTGGAATACGTTTTTCGTATACGTTACGTCGAGCACAAGACGTGGCATCCCACGCCTTGTGCTCGATGTCGACGTACATGGCCAGCATATCGGCGATGGTCTTATTTAGACGCTCCGTGAGGCCATTGGTCTGCGGGTGGTAGGCGGTGGTCCGGCGGTGACTTGTTTGGCTGTACCTCAGGATCGCCTGCGTTAGGTCCGCTGTAAAGGCCGTACCTCTGTCGGTAATGAGGACCTCTGGGGCGCCATGACGCAGTACGATGTTCTCGACGAAGAACTTTGCTACCTCGGCTGCACTGCCCTTGGGCAGCGTCCTTGTCTCGGCGTAGCTGGTGAGGTAGTCCGTTGCTACGACGATCCATTTGTTTCCGGAATTCGACGTCAGGAACGGCCCCAGTAAGTCCACGCCGATTTGCTGGAACGGTCGGCGAGGTGGCTCGATGGGTTGCAGAAGTCCGGCTGGCCTAGTGGGTGGTGTCTTTCGTCGTTGACAATCTCGACAGGTCTTCACGTAGTGGGTGACGTCGGCAGTGAGGCGAGGCCAGTAGTACTTTTCTTGTATCCTCGCGAGCGTACGGGAAAATCCAAGATGTCCAGCCGTCGGGTCGTCAGGCAGAGCGTCTAGAACTTCGGGACGTAACGCTGAAGGTACTACGAGGAGGGAGTCGGCCCGAAGTGGCGAGAAGTTTTTCTTTAGGAGAATGCCGTTGCGCAAGAAAAACGACACCAGTCCTCGTCTGAATACCTTTGGAGCCATGGTGGCCTTGCCCTCGAGGTATTCTATAAGGCCCTTGTGTTCCGGATCGGCTCGTTGTCGTTCAGCGAAGTCATCGGCGCTTATGGTTCCCAAGAAGCAGTCATCATTAAGGTCGTCCTGTGGCGGCGGGTCGACGGCGGCGCGAGACAAGCAGTCGGCGTCAGAATGCTTTCGTCCGGAATTGTAAACGACGGTAACGTCGAATTCTTGAAGTCTGAGAATCCATCTTGCGAGACGACCTGAAGGGTCTTTCAAGTTAGCTAGCCAACACAAGGCGTGGTGGTCGCTCACAACTTTGAAGGGCCTGCCGTAGAGGTAGCGGCGAAACTTCGACGTAGCCCAGATGATGGCGAGGCACTCTTTTTCTGTTGTTGAATAGTTGGCCTCTGCCTTGGATAGCGACCGGCTAGCATAACTGATAACCCTTTCCAGTCCATCCGTCTTCTGCACAAGGACGGCGCCGAGTCCCACGCTGCTTGCATCGGTGTGCACTTCTGTTTCGCCGTGTTCGTCGAAATGCGCAAGTAACGGAGGCGTTTGCAGGCGTCGTTTTAGTTCTTGAAATGCCTCCTCTTGCGGTGTTTCCCACTTGAACTCGACGTCGGTTCTGGTAAGGTTAGTGAGTGGCTCGGCGATGCGGGCAAAATTTTTGACGAACCGCCTGTAATAGGCGCACAGGCCGAGAAATCGACGGATGGCCTTCTTGTCGGCGGGTGGCGGGAATGTAGCGATGGCGGCTGTCTTTTGAGGATCGGGGCGTACTCCGGACTTGCTGATCACGTGACCCAAGAACAAGAGCTCCTCGTATGCGAAGCGGCACTTTTCAGGCTTCAAGGTGAGGCCGGAGGTCTTGATTGCTTGAAGTACTGCGTCAAGTCGCCGGAGGTGTTCGCCAAAGTTTGAAGCAAACACAATGACGTCGTCCAGGTACACCAGGCAAGTCTGCCACTTCAATCCTGCCAGTACTGTGTCCATAACCCGTTGGAAAGTCGCAGGCGCCGAGCAAAGACCAAAGGGCATGACCTTGAACTCGAAGAGGCCGTCTGGTGTTATAAACGCGGTCTTTTCTCGGTCTCTCTCGTCGACTTCAATTTGCCAATAGCCGGTCTTGAGGTCCATCGACGAAAAGTACCTCGCGTTGTGGAGCCGATCGAGGGTTTCGTCTATCCGTGGGAGAGGGTACACGTCCTTCTTCGTTATTTTGTTCAGGCGGCGAAAATCGACGCAGAAGCGTAGGGTTCCGTCCTTTTCCTTCACTAACACCACGGGTGACGCCCACGGACTCTTTGAAGGCTGGATGATGTCGGCGCGTAGCATTTCGTCGACTTGTTTCTTTATTGCCTCGCGTTCCCTCGTTGAAACTCTGTACGTGCTCTGACGTAGTGGCCTGGAACTTTCCTCTGTTATGATGCGGTGTTGTGCGACTGGTGTCTGTCGAACTCTGGACGACGACGAAAAGCAATCCTTGTATTGCAGGAGCAGGGTTTTGAGCTGTTCTTGTATATGCGTCGGAAGGCTGGGATTGACATCGAAAGTTAGTTGATGAGCTTGGTTCGTCGGAGCATGTTCGGTAAACTCGGCGAGGGCGTCGCTGGTTTCCACAATGTCTTCGACGTAGGCGACGGTCGTGCCTTTGCTCACGTGCTTGTATTCGTTGCTGAAGTTCGTAACCATCACTGTTGCTTTCCCTTCACGCAACTCGGCGATGCCTCGTGCGACGCAAATCTGACGGTTTACAAGCAGGTGCTGATCACCCTCGATGATGCCTTCGAAGTCTGCGGGTTTTTCTGTGCCGACGGAAATGATGACGCTGGAGAGAGGCGGAACGGTGACGTGCTCTTCTATCACGTTCAGTGCATGGCTCCCTGGCGTCGTCTGGGTAGGCAGCGCTTTTTCTGGGGTTAGTGTAATAGACTCAGACCTTAGGTCGATGACGGCGCCGTGTTTACTTAGGAAGTCCATCCCAAGTATTACGTCCCTGGAGCAGTGTTGTAGAATTAGAAAGCTGGCTGGATAAGTCCGGTTATTGATGGTGACTCTTGCTGTGCAAACACCGGCTGGCGTTATTAGATGACCCGCAGCGGTACGGATTTCAGGGCCTTGCCAAGCAGTCTTCACTTTCTTCAACTTCGTCGCAAAAGGCCCACTGACGACGGAATAGTCGGCTCCAGTGTCGACGAGAGCGGTGACGTTGTGACCGTCGAATATTACGTCGAGGTCGCTGGTTCGTCGTCGTCCGTTGCGGTTGGGTCGCGTTGTCGGATCACGGCTACGTCGATTTGTTGCGCTCCTTCCTTGTTGTGTCGTCACGTCTTCGTCGGTCCGCGACGTTTCGTCGGCAGGGCTTCTACTGCTTCGCGTCGTATTCTCCTGGTTTCCTCGCGTTGTCGTCGTCGGCGGCCGCGGAGGATCTTCGGCATTTCGTCGTACAGCAACCGCACCTCCATCGGTTGCTGCATTCAGTTTCCCGGATACGGGCTAGGCGACCGGCCCCGGTTTGGGCCATTGTACTGCCGGCGGTGCGGTGACATGTAGCGGCCGGGCGACGGCGATCGGGAAGGTCGTCGTTCTTGCCACTGTGTTCCAGTGAGGTAGTCGTCGATGTCGCGAGGCCGTTCGCCTGGCTGCGGACGCGGCGCGTTGACGGCGAATCCACGTAGCCCCATCTGTCGGTACTGGCATCGGCGGCACGTGTGGCCGGCTTCTCCGCAATGGTAGCAGAGTGGACGGTGGTCGGGGGGATCGCCAGATGTCGGTCTTCCTCGGCGTGTACCGCTGGCCGGCAGGCGCGCGAGATGGCGGCGGTGGTGGTGGCGGCGGCGTCTGGCGACGGTAGTGCTGCTGTGCGGCGTCCTGACGGGGGCGTTGAGAAGGTGCGTAGCGTCGGGCTGCAGCAGCGTAACTCAAGGCCTGCGGCTGGGGCTGTGTTTGTTCGGGAATTCCCAACGCTTGCTGGACTTCGTCACGAACAATGTCGGCGATCGAGTCCAGTTGAGGCTGGGGCGAGGGTAATAGCTTGCGCAGTTCCTCTCGAACGATCGCTCGGTGAAGTTATGATTGTTCGTTCCTTTACTCTGTAAGGCTGCATACATTTGTAATTAGCCCATAAAGCCCAAGAAGTCACTTTGATACACTTTCTATATGGTGCATCAGATGGCTGATTTGGGTGTGCAAAGCTTATCTAAGTAGCTATAATGTTTATAATGCCTTGGAATGCGCCTTTTGGTCATAAAATACTGTCATGAGTTTCTTACTTAAAATATTTGTTTTTGCGTTTTGCAGAAATGAATGTACTCTCCGTTACCTAAAAAGATGCTGAAAAAGTTGACTCTTAAAATGCTACTGATGTGTTCAAGCTTCACGAGGTTAAGGCTGATCTGTTAATCTTAGTTCTCTTCAGCCACTGACGGATGTACATTGCCTGTTCGAATATTGTCGGTAAAATGCACCAAACTGTACAGTGTAAATGATAATAAATGAATAATTTTGCAAAGTTTCGTATGCATATGCATGTACCTCCCAATTATAGCAGCCTGCATTATGCGGCATCATAAAGGCAACGCACTGGCATAACGTCTGGTCTGCATAAAGGTAGGCTACTCATAGGACACATACAAGACGGACACTTGAGGAGACATAAAGGCGGCAGCCAAATTGCGACAGTTGGGATACATACAGGACGGTTACACATCGGATACATACAGGACGGTCACAGATGCGACACATACAGGACGTACGCTTTGAGGAGACAGAAAGTAAGCGGCCAAATCGCGACATCTGGGATACATACAGTTTATGTCCTCATGCTGCCTCGGGGAAACTTGCAGTACACTTACAGGACATCACCATTTTCATAAGGGTAAACCGCCTATATGCAACAGATGTGGGGACAGGCTTTCCGTTCTCCACATGTTTGTGGAGTGTCGCGAAGCTGAGCATGAGAGAAAAAAGCACTTTCCTGTAGTGTACACTCAGCATATCCCATTACACCGATCAATGTTTCTCGGCACAGAACCGCTTTTCGATATAGCATGTGTTCTCAGATTCTTAAAAGAGACTTTAACATTGCAAATTATTGGCCCAAGACGCTCGTAACACGGCCTCCCCTGGGAGACCGATGCTGCGAGATCACATTTAGCCAGCACACATCTCTATGCCCTTGTGCGCAAGAGCTTAGCGAGGCTGTTGAGCCCACAGCAATTGGCAGATTTTATTACATCAACCATGCATAGCCCATTTTTCATACTGCAACGCATACGTCAACCGACAACACAATTTTAGTGTCCGACCATTTTACGTTTTTTCACAGCGAATTCTTTTAGGCCACTATACAGCCATCTCGTCTTACCTTTAGTACTGCCTCACTTCAATGCAACTTTATGTCCAACCTTTTTCTTGGCGCTTTTTGGCCAGATTTTGGCCCTTGCGCCAGTAAAATCCATGCATCATCATAAACTAGACAGCTATGGTGCGCAGCTTCGCAATACGTACGCGTATATGTTATGTAAAAACCCTATTTTCTTTCCCAATGCTCAAACCGTCCTGTGTTTTCTATTTTTAAAAGGAACGATCTTAATACGTTAAGCCTGCAAGCGTATCTGTTTCGTTTTGCCATATAAGAAACAAAGCCACGTTGAAAATATCACATGATGAGTTTGCGTACTATGAAAACCAGCTTTAGTTGCTTCATGCGTGCCGGAGTGTTATTCGAGAATGATGCCAAGCTCTAGTAACCTACGAACTTTTCAGGTGCACAGCTGGTGGAAACGCTCGCTTTGACGGGGAGTGGGTCATATAATGAGGTGCGTCGCTGCATTCTGAGGACGCTGTTACGCTCAAGAAAGTAGCAGATTGCAATGCACCCAGCCCAGCTTTAGCGATCTTCTACAAAGTGGTACCACGTTCGCAACCCTTGTTTCACACCGAACCATGAACTAAGAACGCTTCTTGCGTTCGAAATGATGTGCACAGGAAGCGTCAAAGGCAAGTGTAGCTCGCGCTCCGCAGGCAAAAACAACGAGGATGAGACAACGACAGCAAACGCCACCTGTATGCAAATATGTAGCACCGCAACCTTTTGTTCGACAGCCGGCTTTGCACAACGCTGAAAACCAAAAGAAAAAAAATATTTTTACATGTTATTATGTTAGGCACGCTGAAAGCGGTGCACACTGAAAACGGCCGCCAAAACTAACTCATTGAACGGATCAAAATGCTGCGTTGATTTGCTGTTGTACACTTTATGCGTTGCGTATTTTTTCATGTTTTCAACACCAAGCCCCACTCAGGCTTTGGTTTAAGGAGTATCGTGATTCTCGGGGAATTTCTTGTGTATAGAAGATAGAATATCGCCTCGTCTTAAAATCCAACACGGCGAACTTGTTTTTTTTTTATTTCACCCCATTGCACTTACACTGAGGGTGCCCAAGCACCTACGCGTTGGTAATTCATCCACACTTTTGGCGTTATTTCTTATACTGCTGTACATCGCCAGCCTTTCTTAAAAAGGTTTTTAAAACATTTTTTAAACAAACATTTTTTTAAACATTGCAGTGTGGCAAATTTGGTCTATCCAATAGTGCGGATAACATGTCAGTATAACGTATTTATTGCGCATTATTACGTATTTATTTAATAAACATTTTGCGTCAACATGGTAGGATACTTATCATTTTCACCAACGCTATTTTGACTTGCACAAATGAATGCTCAAGGGAGACTAAGAAGCTGGTGATGAAATATTTAGAGAGCGAACTACAACGTCCATCCCAGCAAATTCAGTAAAATGAAGACAACCTGCCACACATTTTTGTCTTCCTGGGGAGGTTTATTCAGGCACGCTGAAATGAAAAGTCGACGGCAGTGTACAGAGTCGCGGTTAGGTTTTAGTAGCCACAGAACGAAATTAGTTGCTTCCCTTGCGAAGTGGCTCTCAATCTTCACACAGTGCTATAACGTAGGGAGCAAGTTCCAAGTTCATCAGCGATGTATGCTGCTTCATCCACTACAAATATGTGTACTCACGCAAACAATGCGCTTTTCAGGGACACATCAGCCATAATCTGTCGCTATTCAACTAAAAAAAAATATACGTGCACACGTCCCCATCAAACTTACGTTATTATGCATGTAGAAGGCTCCATTATTGCTTTATGGCTTTGCTTAGCAATTTCCTCATGTTTCCTTGCAGAGCCGCAGAGTATACGCATGACGGCCGCTGTTCAGTGACAATGTGCAGCCGACCGTAGCGCTTGGTCATTAATTAAGTCATCCGAGGCAGACTGGTGTAATGGCGTCATCTCCAGCATGATATATTCACGCGGTTGATCATCTCTTTGGGGAAGTATCAAATTCACTAGTTCCTTTGCCACGATGTTCATGGAGATGTCACGTGTTTGTTTATTTAAAAGTCTTTTGCCAGCAAGTATTTCGGCTTGGTATCGCATTTTTAGCGTTAAATGGAACCTCCCTCTCAGCCGTAGACTTTATTATTAACCTGCGTTCAGTGCTGCAAAGGACGGTACGCGAGGTTTAACTGCTTAACTGGATAATTATGTGGCGCCGGTATACCCTTCTGCTTTCACTATTTACTTGTCCATGTAACGCTATTAAGCAGATTAAATGTGTAACGCATACTAAATGTGCACGTTCTAATCTTCGTATAGGAGAGATTTCACGAAGTGTTTATTTCCCACTGAAAACACCCTGTGTACTTTTGAATCCCTAGACAACCGTCAGTTTTATAACTCTTAAATACAACATGTAGCATAACTCACTAAAGTCTCCAATACAATGCGTTTTCCTGATGAAGTCGTATTTCTTAGAACTGTTGACTGTATACAAGACGATGCATACGCGCCGAGTGTATGTAGGCTCTGACGAAAGACTAAAGCATGTATCAAAATACAGGTGCTGCATCTACACAATTTTATCTATAAACAAACAATTCAAAGACGAAAGACTTCTTTCCGAAACGGGGATATACTAGAACTATCTATTTGTATGCGTTTTGTTCAGGATACGTATGAGTATATAAGTGAAGATACGATGCATAAAACATGTGTCAAACGCGCCTTTTTTTTGAACTACACCGAATAGTTAAAGGTCACCTGTGATGTATAGCATATGTAGTTCTTGAGTGTTATGACAGCGAGAGGCGAAAATTATTCGAGAAAGTCTAGAAAATATGATTGCCTACAGGGAGAAAGGATGTAATTTTAATAACGTCCTTATGGTATGTGTTTTAATTTACGAATTGCATCTCTTGAGTTCGCATGGCGCCTTCAGCGCATTTCTAATGTGACAGCAGTTTAGAGAAGCGTGATGTCAAGTACATTTGTATTTTTGTAAATGTTTGCGTTTTGATGCAGCAAGCGGCTTTCATTCAAGAGAGCTAGAACAGGAGCAGGTTTTTAAGGCTAGTTGGCTGGAACATGCATCAATTCCCATTGCATACTGATATTTCATTCATATGTAGATTTGTTTCCCTAACCATGGGCTTCCGTTTCATAAATATCAGTTATATAAAATTCAAAAAATCAGAAAGTCACTAACGCATCCGCCTGAGTCGACTCAGAGGCGAAATTCATTTTCTCCGACAGCGTCGATATGATTCAAAACATACTATCCCTGAACAGAGTCGCACATTCAAAGAAATCCCAAGTTTGTTTCATGCCGACCAGGATGGAAATTTCAGCGCAACATTAAAAAAATTCGGCAGATCCCAAGTACCATGGGAATCGATGTTATGCGAAGCATGCGGAGGTAAGGTGACTGGGTTGTAATTATTTTATTGAGCGAAACGCTACAAAATGACGTTAAAAATATGTACAAAGGTTAGACGCACCGACATACGTTGAACAGTCGCATATGTTTATACGACCAGTTGTTTACAGTTTTGTAAGGATGCCAACAGAAGCATGGGTATTGCCAACAACAGAAGCCGTAAGCTGATATGTAGCGCTTGTGCTTGTGTGGATGGTAGCCCTGGCTAGTGCTATGTAAACCAACTATAGTGGATGGCGCTTAAGTATAAAATTGACGTTAAGCCGACGTGACCCCATCATAGGAGTACATATGTAATGTTTTTAAAATTAGATAGCCAGCACTGCGACACAATTGACGTTTCACCAACATTACGCCTGCATAAGGTCTTTTTCTAAAGCAGTTTCGAGACCTGACGTGGCTCTGTGGTAGAATACTTCAATGTCACACAGTATTCCCGGCTTCGATTCCTGCTGGGACTCTGATTTCTATTCTTTGCACTGGTCGGCTCAACGCCGTCGATCTCGGTTTTTAACACGAAAGTGTTTTATGCCGGTGTCCACCAAGATTTGAGTGACGTATTTCCGTCACGGAAATGACGTCGAAAAAATACGCATGATCAGAATAC
The DNA here is from genome assembly GCA_030522465.1 of Rhipicephalus appendiculatus. Classification (NCBI taxonomy): domain Eukaryota; kingdom Metazoa; phylum Arthropoda; class Arachnida; order Ixodida; family Ixodidae; genus Rhipicephalus; species Rhipicephalus appendiculatus. Next base: position 17,743 of record JALIZH010015370.1, on the reverse strand, counting down.
AAAGAAAAAAAGTTTCCGTCAATGGGATTCGAACCTACGACCTCTTGGTCAGCGACAACAGATGACGGGCACGCTATCCACTGCGCCACGGTCACATACTCTGCAGGCTTTAAAACAAGCCTTTTATATCTACCACTGTCCTCTCACAGTGCTCTTGCTAAAGTGAATTAATTCATTATGAACGTGGAATGCACGATTAGTTCCTTCAAAGCGTCGTTTCTACGCGTCCGTCTCATTCGGCGCGTTTCGAATAGGAAAAGTGCAATTTTGTCGACGCATTAACGCACTGCCAGGTGGCGACCTTACCCCTAACATCGGCTTCGATCATAGCATCCGTCCATACCAGAAATAGCTGGGACGCGGGAGTGCGTCGCGTAGCCGTAACTCCGCGTTCCCCACTTACCTCGCCCCGCGAAAAATCACAGCCGGCCAACGGGGAAGACACGACGCGCGTTGCGTCTCCCTCTGGTCGGGCAGCGTTGTTCAATAACTCTAACATGTGGTGAGTAATCGACCTTAGCCCAAGTTCGGCGTCCAATCAGTGACGCTCTTCGGGCTGTCGCACCACATTTACTGATTCCGCTCTCACCGTACAGCTACCGCAAGCATCTATGACCACGAGGGTTCGTTTAATCATTGATCATGGACGTTAGTCGTCGGGATACAGATGTGCCACCAAGCGTCAACGTGAATGCATTTACGTTAAACGGTTCCATACCTGTCAAACACCAACAGGCAATGTGCAAGCTCTCTTATATCAATGTACAGTAAACATTCAACTACTTCTGTAAGGAGAAGTTTCGCTTTCGTGTTATACCGATTCCTATGACGGGGGGGATCGACCATGTTTTTTTAACACTCTCGCATTTAAATTACCAATGTCTGTCGTCTCCGTTCCTCGGTAGATATAAATTGACAAACACCTGTGGCGCATACCCGCATACCGCGGCCCATGGTATACGGGTATAAGCCACACGTGTCTGGAGAAATGAGTTTGAGACGTACGCGACGGGATTTTCAAGTTACTGATGTCACGACCAGCCAGACATATTCGTCAAATCCTCTTACCCTCCCCTATTAATTTTAGTTGACCTCAAGTTAAGGAGGCGATCACGAGAGCATCCAGACGTAGGCGGCTAGATAGATAGATAGATAGATAGATAGATAGATAGATAGATAGATAGATAGATAGATAGATAGATAGATAGATAGATAGATAGATAGATAGATAGATAGATAGATAGATAGATAGATAGATAGATAGATAGATAGATAGATAGATAGATAGATAGATAGAAACGCTCAAAGTTCTTGCAGTACGCAAACAAATGCTTCGCAATTAAAACACGATAAAAAGCGCGGAGCTCTCACGGAACATTGTCTTTTCGCCCAAGGTTTACCACACCGTTTGTTGAAATTGTGACACGCAGACTTAATTTTGTAGGCAAAATGCTTGAGGCCCGTGTGCTTATATTTACCAGCATGTCAAAGAATTCCAGCAATACTTCTTTGTAGATGAACTTGGTTCATACGCAAAACTGAATTTGCAGCGCAAGCAAAAGGAAAAAAGAAGGGAGACAGAATAGAGTGGTGGTAAGCAACTTTAGCGCTCTAATCTTTTTTACCTCCTTTCATCCTTTTGCTGGCGCAGCAAGTCCCCTTTTCAGAATGGAATACTAGGTCGGCGAAAATTTCGGGAGCCCTATATTACGGCGTCTCTCATAATTACATTGTCGTTTTTGAGGCATGAGATCGCAACAGTTATTTCTGCACTTTTTAAAACAGCCAAGCTGTTTGTCCAGCGCGAACGAAAACCCAGGGGCGGGTATACACTACAGGACTCGGGAAAGCGCCACTACTGAGTACTGCAGATGTGAGCGTTAAACAAAAAGTGCTCGGCGAAGTGGAGCTCGCGAAACACTGAAAATAGAGAGAGAGAAAGAAGAAAAAAAAAACATGGCTGATCCCTCTGTCAAAGGAATCGGTATAACACGAAAGTGAAACGTGCCTTCACAGAGGTAGTTGAGCGTTTATTGTGCATTGTTTCGCCACAAGGGCGAAGGAATGAATGCTACAGCAACAAATTATAATGTCATGGAAAGAACGGCAAGCAGCTCGAAACTTGCTGCACGCACCTCAAGCAGAAAGGACGCACGAAATGAGCATACACAGGAACGAGCGCGGACTAACTGTCACAGCTCGACACCTAAAGCGCGCTGCTCTAACACAAAGCAAAGACGCATGAAACGAACGCACAAGGACGAGCGCGAACAAGTGTCACAATTGTTACTTAGTGTGTGAGCGGCGCGCTCCTTTCGTAACGCGGCCGCTCCGGCGAGCGAAGTGACCTTCGTGCACTCTTTAACCACTGTAACTTCAAAGCAAACTTGCGGTGGAATCACAAGACGTACAGAGCGCCCCAATGCGCCGAACACGAGATAAGCGCGGGCGGACGAGCGACCACGCCCCGTGGAGGCGCGCGCTCATCGCAGCGAGAGGCGCGACGACCTTTAGAGCGCGCACTCCGTGCCACCTTCGCGCCATCTCGTTAGGTGATGACGAAAACGCGCTGAAGTCGACGAGCTCTGAGGACCGCCAATGGTACATGGTATATATAAATAGCTTGCCGTTAGGAGGAAAGGTACGTCCGTTTTGGTGGCCGAGTGGTTTCGCGCCGCGCGCTGCGGAGCGAGAGGTCGTAGGTTCGACTCTCGGCTAGGGAACTTTTTCTTCTCGTTTTTTTCTTTGATCTCAATGTGTTAGTTTATATTTTACGACATATCCGTGAACGGAAATACGTTATCGGAGCCGTGGTGGACCCCGACATAAAGCACTTTCGTGTTTAAAGTGGAAAGAAAGCAGAAATAAACGGAACAAATATATAAAAAATAGAAAGAGAGAAATACACGGACACGGAGAGACAAAGATAGCAAGAAGGTGACACAAAGTTAGATGGGGAAAAGCGAAGATTAGGACAGATAAAGAAAGAAATAGAGAGAAACAGAAATAGATGAAAGCGAGAGAAAGAAACAGAGATAAAAGGCAGAAATAAAAACGGAGCGACATATATACAGAGAAAACAATAAGCGAACAAAGATAGAAACATCGAAAAAGAGAAAGAAACAGATAGACAGAGAAAAAAAGATCTAAATATAATAGATGGAAAATAAAACATAAGAAACAGGTTTACAAGAAGCAGAAAGAAAGCAAATGAAAGAGAAAAAATATGCAGTTGCCCTAAGCGTGAAAGCTTTTGGAAGTGCACAGTGTTGATTCGCCTGTGCTTCAGCGACGAGCTCAAGGAGCGTGTGTTGAGGGGTTGGTTGTTAAGACATTATAATGGGAACTCAATCTGCGTTTAGGAGGAGACACCACAGTAGCAGTAGACAGGACGAGTGCAGCCTGTGAGCGTCGCTGAAGGATCAAGTTCCTTCACGGACGCTCTCGTTCACGGGCTAGCGTGCCGTGGCGTTCAAACCGTGCAGACTACTAGGCCTCCTTGGCGAAAACGAAAATCTTCAATTGTGAAGCAATGACCCCCTCTTCTCTCCTCCTCACTCTCACATAACTCCTCCTCTCTTTCCTGGCACTGTTCCGTCTAACACTACATGACTATTCTATGTCCTACCCTTTCTCCTCCTCCTCACCCTCATTTTTCTTTCCCACCCCCTTCCTACAATTGGCTATGCTTTGCATGGTTTTGCTTCGTGACACCAAGCGGCGTCATGAGATGACAGCATACTCCCTTCCTCCTTTCGTTTATCCTCACATGGCTATACTATCCATTTTCTTGTGTGCATGACGCCAAGCGGTGACGTGAGATGACAGTGTATGACAACAGCATATTTCCTACCTCCTCCCACCAATCTTCCTCCTCTCCCTTCTCCTCACCCTCATATAGCTCCTCCTTATCCTCACTTCCCTTTCGCGACCTCTTGCTATACATGTTCATCTTATACGTGATTTTTCCTGCGTTACGCGAAGCGAAAGGTGACTACGACAGCTTACGATGACATACGACAGCGTGGACCCCTAAAGTGCTCCGCATTTAAAATGAAGAGAAACAAGCGAGTGTGCCTCAAAAACGCCTAGTGGGCTTTTCGGTGATTCCCAAAACGAATTAGTGCGGAGTGTGCACTCCGCAACTCTAGTTACAGTAGGCATCGGCCAATGTTACACGCATAGATGTTCGTTTCCCTGTGGCACGTTTGAGGCATTCACTGAGAACCGAAGTCCGGTTAGGAATTAAGAAAGCGATGCGAAGCTCAAACATCACCCAAAATTTTTTCTCCGTCATTGTCACTATGTTACAGCAATTAAAATTGTTTCTTATGTTATCATTCAGCGTAAATAAACCAGTATGTTCATCGCTTGCTGAGGGGGAGCCATCTTTGGTGGGAGACTGCTGGCCACGTGTAACGCACGGCCACGATGATGCAGGGACTTTCATTATCGCTTGCTGGTTGTGCTGGCTACGAAAGTTAGCTCGTCATCAGTTATGAATAGAGCTCCGTGTTTTCGGATAAATCCGAAAAAATCGGATAAACACTCGGCCGTAAAATTTTTGACGATTCGGAATTATCCGATGAACTCCGAATTTAACGGCCAATATGACCCTGTTCCGTCCATTATTGAGAGGGCATGTTTTAAGCAGTCATTGATACACCGGCCGGGTTGGTCGATATGAACTTTACAACACGTAAACTGTATCTCGTAGACCGCACTCATAGCACATTTAACAAAGGGCTTATCAAGCACGGAGAAGGATACGTCAAATTACGTAGGGATTCCTGGAGCACAAGATGGCATCTTTACTTACGGTTCCCTGGCAACTTCGCTTACAATGTTCAGCATACGGACCTCATAAAGTATGCTTGTGTCTATTACAACAATATATAATGTTCTAGTGCGCAAAAACGTAGGTGTTTTGCATTCAAGTATTTGTGATTTTCTGTATGAGTGTTTGTGCGTACAAACCTTCCGGGCAGCTAAAATACCCTTCGTTTGTTCTGATGTTTTCGTGCTCAGATATAAACACGAAATATGCTCATCTGATATATTACAGTACCGTGGATAATGCGAAATTTAATTCCGAATTGCGAAAAATTTACGATTCCGGAAAAGTAAACTCCAATAGACGCCGAGTTTCCGACCAAAAATAAAGTCTGAAAACGCGCTCCGAATTTCAAGAAAAATAAACTCCGAGAACATGGAGCCCTAGTTATGACGTAGCCAAGTCCGCAGACCCTAGCGCTGGCCGCACCGAGTGATGATAGTTGGGGTCAACATTATGTATGTTTCCTCTAAACGTTGGTGCGGCAGTGAAAGTCATCTGGGCTATACGCCATATAGGGTAGCATTGAAGTGTTTGAGTTTCCTTGATTGTTCTAATGAGATAAAATACAGGACTCGCATAGTCGAGTCTGTTATAAAATACGCGTGAGCATCATCGATAACGCTAGGTTGTGCAGTATTATAACCTATCTATGAAAGTCAACACGTTTAAACCAAGGGTCAGTCCTGATACCCTATGATCGCGTTGGCCGCTATTTTTGTTGCGTGTTCTTCTTTGCTTGGCACACGCTCTTCCAATAAAGCAAAAACATTTGGCCACTGCATTCTTAATCGTCACAACTAAGTGGCAATAGCAATGCGGAGCGTGCAACAATTTCAAACTGCCTGAAGTGCATTTACAGTCAAGTTACATTTCTCTCTTTATCAATGTCCGCGTCTCATGAGAGTGATGTAATTGCTATCAGCTGTGGGAATTTCAATTTTTCTGTTAGTATGATAACACGAACAAAACAAGATGACTGCATTGCACGCCTCTGAATATATCCTACTTTCGTAAAGAAGCGTTCAGTTTTCGGGTGAAATGAGCGGTGCCTGTTCTCCTTTGACTCTTTGCGAGTAATGCATGCAAGAAGCTACGCCCACTTTAGAAAACTGAAACCTGTGCTGTAGTCTTCAAGAAGATTCCTGCCTCTACTCGTTCGGCTCATTCAACATTCTGCGGTGAACCTCAATGCGCAGCTGTCTTTGAGTTAAGCAGAAGCAACGTACTTTTTGCTTTAGGCAGCTACAACTTCTGGGTTTGAATACCAGAGGCGGGAAAAAATGTTCTGCTGTAGAAGGGTTTACTCTTGAAAACAAAGTCACTCCTTACGATGAGCTCACGACACACATTGTTAACGCACAGCAGGGCACTTTTGTGCAATGTTCGTTGAAGTGGCAGAAGGGACGCACCTACGGGAAAAACTTCGTATATTGAGGATAGCGCTGCCGCACTTCCTTCGTGCTTCTGCTGCCACCCAGCAGTTGTATATCAGAGAAGTTCCCCAAATGAGGATTCGTTTCACGAAGCCTCGTATTCAACGTCTCCAAAAGTATAGTCGAGGGCAACTGCTGTTGACGGGTCGTTTGCAAGAGCCTCACGCTTTAGGCGCATTTGCAACGACGCGTCGTTCTGTCGGAGGCATCCAACGGGTAGGACGCACTCCTTCACGTTACGCTCCGCTTGGGTTTTGTCTAGAATAAAATAGAAACGTAACCCGTGGAATACGAGCAGAAAAAGAGCACTGCTGGAAAGCCTGATCACGTTTTGGTAACCCCAGCTGTGGCACTGATGTCTTGCGGAAGAACAGAGTGTGTCGGCAGTGCATGAGGAACTAAGCTATAAGAAAGAAACTTCGGCCTGCTGCTGCGCAGCATCGGGTGATCACTGATGCAGCTCGCACTCAGTCAAGACTAGTACAAGCTTACACGTGGAAACAGAAATTGACATACCAGGGCCGCAGTCAAAACTTGTGAGCAAACTACACGTCATGTCTGAACTTTGGTACAGTGAGCTTGAAATCAGATACGCAAGCTCTTTTCGCAAAAGTCTACTTTTTTTCTCCTGTTCTTCTTATACGGTCGGCACCATTCTTAGAGGTGCTAGCAACCCGCTGCTGTATCAACAGCGTGCCCTCAGGACCGCAATGCGTACGCTTAAACATTGTTTAATAAAAATTCCAATTATTCAATCTATCATGAAACATTTGCCTCATTCTTATCAGCCATGCAGATAAAACAATAACTATGGTCACTTTACGGAGACCATACCAGCGTAAAAAGATTTGTCTTATGAGTTCGCATTTAAGCGCTCTGTAGCATTTACCGTATTCACGACTGAAAGAACCAACAACAAAAGGCTGTGGAGACACATGAGAATTAGTGATCGTTTGGCATATATTTGACTGCAATATGCATATTTAAATTCTAGCTAAGCCGAAAGAAGAAACTGCATTTCTAAAACGCCACTTTACACTTTAAATGGGCACGTCAGCACGGCTGGGATGCGTCTAGTTAATCCGTTCGTCTATCTCGTGCAGCTTTTCGCGGCGCTGTCGCCTTCGTCAGCGGCGCACAATGGATCAGACGCTCGGACATATCCTGCCTGGACCAAGTTCATCAACGATACTGACTGGCATGCGGTAAAGTTGCCACTCAACTCGGTGACCACGACGCTACCGCGCGTGCGCCTGCCGTCACCGATTACTTCAGGTTTCGACCATGGCGCCACCACGATGACGCAATGGACCCACAAGACTATTAGAATGACCCACGACCCCCGAACAGCTCATGGGCACGGCAGCACGGCTGGGATGCGTCTCGTTAATCCGTTCGTGTATCTTGTGCAGGTGAGAAAACGTTATGGTAAATGCCTCCGAACCAGCAATCCCTGCATAGTTGTGCTGCCATGCCCATGGCTGATTTGCTCTATGTTTTGTGATTTAGGATCATACCTTAGGAAATTATTGCTTCCTGCTGGTGACGTAGAGACTAACCCCGGACCTGATATGACGCCATTTTCCAAGCAGCTTCAGCAGATAGCAAACGATGTTAAAGAAATGAAAGAGGTAACATTGGCATCCATCGACAAAAAGCTGGAAAGCCTACCCGCTCTTGAAAGTAAGATATCATTATGCATGAGTGAAATCGCATCATTAAGAAACCTTGTCTCTACGCTAGAGATGAAAATAGACGATTTAGAAAATCGTTCTAGAAGGAACAACCTCATTATACGTGGTATCCCAGAAGAGAAAAACGAAGACCAGGGTTCGCTTGATGCCATTGTTAACGGGAAAATAATAAGTGACATCCTAAAAACGGAACCTATAACCATCGAGAGAATTCACAGATTAGGCAAACCGGCTGCAGAGAAGGTTAGACCGGTTATACTCAAGCTGATTGATCATAGGGACAAGAACAGAGTGCTTAAAAATTGCTTCAAACTAAAAGGCTCTAGCTTAGCCATCAGCGAAGATTTCTCAAGCCGAGTTCGTGACGTAAGACGGAAATTAAGGAACTGTGCAAAAAAATTCAAACATGCGGGAGATAAAGTCATGCTGAGCTACGATAAACTACGCATAAATGGAGAACTGTTTGTTTGGGACAGCGAGAAAGGTGACATCGTTCCTGCGGTATCTGGCTCAAGTACAGATGAGCGGCCAAAAAACAGCCAAGGCGATGCACGCGCATTGCGCAGGCGCCGCCAAAATACAAATCAGAAATAACATTTTTGAACATCAATGCGCGTAGCATTTTGAAAAAAAAAGATTGCCTGGAAGATCTACTCATTTCGCTTGAGCCAGAATTTGTAGCCATCACAGAATCATGGCTTTCCCCAGATATCTTAGATGTGGAAATAACTACCCCCAAATATGCGATTATCCGCAAAGATAGAGAGACACGGGGAGGTGGAGTTGCGCTGCTAATAAGCAAAAAATGAAGTTTTACGCCTCTACCTGATGTAGAAGGAGTAGAGGCAATATTCTGCAAGCTTTTACTGAATTGCTGTCCAATAGTTGTCGGTTGTGTTTATCGGAGTCCCGCTGCTGACACTGACACTATGCTCTCGTTGTACCAATACATGAATACATGCATCGTCATCTTAGACAGGGCCGACTAATCTTTCTTGGGGATTTCAATCTACCAGATATCAACTGGTTATCTATAGCTCATCATTCCGCCCATTCTGATATTATTTTCGATATCATGTTAGATTTCAACTTACACCAAACAGTTAATACGCCTACACGCTATCATGGCTCTAGTGGGAATACAGTAGACCTGATTTCCTTGAGCAGTCACTTCCCCCCGAAGACATAAAAATAGAGGTAACCGACGGAATATCCGACCATAAGATGGTGACCTGTAGTATACCAGTCAATAACAAAGGTTCCAAAGGTTCGGTGGTTAAATCCTTTCACGACTTCCACAATGCTGACGATACTAGTATTATCGACCATCTTTCACACGAACTATCCTCCTTCAGCGAAATTTCTTGCCAGGTCTCAACTGATGTCGAAACATTATGGCATATGTTCAAAGATATTGTCTGGCAGTGCATTAACAAGATCATACCCAGAAAAACAAAAAAGATAAAGAAACACAACCCATGGATAACGCGTGACGTCATTCACGCAAAACGAAAAGAGATTTTTTCTTAAGCGATTTTCGTAGCCGCTTCACGAAAAGTGAAGCGGCTACGAAAATCGCTTAAGAAAAAATTTACTACGTCAACAAAAAAGCAACCTTGATGATGCCATCATTAGTCTGAAAGCAACTTTAAGGGCTGCAAGAGATAATTTCTTTACTCACAAACTGAATAACTTCATAAAAACATCACCTACAAAGTTCTAGAACTACCTCAACCCAAAGTCGTCCGATCAAAAAACAGCTTCCACGAGCGAAAGCCTAGCTACGGCGAATGCTCTTAATAATTATTTTCAATCAGTCTTCACAAGTGATAATGGCAGTATTCCTCACATGGATGCATCTGCTAAGAGGCATATAGAACCCATTACAATCACGGAGTCGGGTGTTCTTAATCTTCTGCTTAATTTAGATGCCAAGAAAGGCTCTGGACCTGATAATATTCCTAACGCATTTCTGAAGAGATATGCAGAATGGGTTGCAAAGTATCTATGTTTAATTTTTGACAAATCGCTGTCAACTGGTAAGCTTCCAAATGAATGGAAGACCGCTCGAATCACGCCTGTACACAAATCAGGAAACAGGTATGACCCAGCAAATTTCAGGCCTATCTCAATAACATGCGCAGCTTCTAAGATTCTGGAACATATCATTCTCAAACACATAACATCCTTCCTTGACGCTGAATCTATCCTAACACCCTTCCAACATGGCTTTCGCCGCGGATTATCTACGATTACACAACTTTTGGAACTTGTTCACGACCTGTCCCCCAGCATTGATTCCAGAAAACAAATTGACCTTATACTATTAGATTTTTCAAAGGCATTCGACCAAGTGACACATCAGAAACTACTTTATAAACTTAAGTTAGTACTAGCTGACTGCCCCATTACTTATTGGATATCTGATTACCTAAGTGATCGTTTACAGTTTGTTGAAATTGATGGCCAGTCGTCTGATACTGCCGAAGTGATATCCGGTGTTCCACAGGGTTGTGTTTTGGCCCCGGTTCTTTTTTTAATCTTCATCAACAACCTACCTGCTAATATTCTTGTCAACATGAGATTGTTCGCAGATGACTGCATTATTTATAATGTGATTGACACGCATGAAGATCATCTAGCCCTTGACTGCGCTTTGCAAACAGTAACGAAATGGTGCTCCGACTGGCAAATTACATTAAATGCGAAAAAAATCAACCCTACTCATTATCTCGAGAAAAAAGAATAAATCATTATTCCCGTATAAAATTAACAACACGGAATTGAGTGCCACCAATGAACATAAATACATGGGGTTAACTATAACTGAGGACCTTAGATGGAGTAGTCACATACACAACATAACAGCGACCGCGCTCAAACGACTCTTTTTCATCCGACGCCGCCTTCGATTAGCCCCTATAGATACCAAACTGCTGGCTTATAACGCATTTATCAGACCGGTACTAGAGTACGCAAACGTCGTATGGTTTCCTTTTACCAAACAAGACATCTCTAAACTTGAAGGCGTACTAAGAAAGGCCATCAGGTTCATTTTTAACAAATATGGGCCACATGATTCACCTACTGTGTTGATGGAATCTGCTGGTATTGATACCCTTCAGCGCCGAGCCAAAATAGCTAGACTGAAGTTCATGTACCTACTTATTCATAATAAAGTGAATATTGATGTCACTCACCTCATAACAAGTTTACAAACACGACCTACCAGACATAACCATACACAGATGCTCACTGAATACACCTTTCATACGGACTGTTTCAAAAATTCATTTTTTCCATTGGCCATAAGAGAATGGAATAACCTTCCCCTGCACATCATAGAAAGCACATCACTAACAGACTTCTTAAATGCACTTGAAGTGAACCCTGAACTCCGTTAAATAGTTGTCTTCTTGTTTTTAGTTTTTTTTTATGTTTTTATTTTTGCCTACTATTGACACGTGAAACTACACCTGTCTGCCTTTCTGTTTTGAGTGCATTTTTTGCTCTTATTTTTATTTACCTATACTTGAAGTCCCGCAGTATGCACTTGATATCTCGCACAGCAACACCATTGTGTAAAAATTTCTTACACTATGGTCTCACCAGTTTTTCTTTTGTTTTTGTGTCCTCCCTTTTTTTTCACAATGGACTTATTGTTAGCCTGTTTTCTATATATTCACATGCTACTAATCACTTTTATTTTGCACTTTCTTTGTAATTACTTGTTGTTGCCATTGTATCACAATTTCTCAAACTTGTATTGAACTACTGTACATGCCCTCCTGCTATGATCCCTTTGGGATTGGCAGTATTCTCAAATAAATAAATAAATAAATAAATAAATAAATAAATAAATAAATAAATAACGCAATGTTTTTTGTTTTGGTTTTTCGATTTTGGCGAACACCTAATGTGAAGGTGGCGATGTCTCACCACGCAGGTAGCGAATGTCTACAGGTACCAAAGTTTTGTACCAGATGTACTAACTACGTTGGCACCCACCATAAATAAAGGAATTGATATTTAACAGAGAAACCTCTTCAGGGACAGCAGTGGTAGCTTTGCGTTTATTTTCAATTCCTTCATTACTAAACATTAGGTGGGAATCACACGTATGTTACAGACTGAACGTTTCTTGCGATCATTGCGGCGGGGCGCGCTTTAACGGCATCGCCCCGCCATCTTACCGGAATGTCCTTACACCGGTGGAGGTTCCGGTAATAAGGAAATTCTGAATTGTTATAAGGACAGTCATCGCCACTACCCTCGCACCACACGGGGGTTGAAGAAAGGAGACGAGCGCATTCTGTTGCCCCTCCAGACTAATACTATGCTGTGTCCTGCAATAATAAAACATTTCGACGCTACGGTCACAGGACAGTGCCAACACTGTGGGGAGGTGGCGGACATCTACCACATGGTGTGGGCATGTCAAAATAACACAGTCCTTACTCCTCACTGAAACCCTACGCGAGAGAACTGGGAGGCGGCCCCGCTCGGCTGCTCAAACCTTCAGACCCAGCTGGCCTTGGTACAAAGAGCCAGGGCGGCGGCTTCAACCAATGGGGTCCCGAAATATAGACTCCACCTAGTCTGTAGGTACCTCTAAAGGGGTCCTACACCTCTCTTTTTCTTAATAGATGCTTTTCACCACCACCACCACCATTGCAATCTTACACTGGCGCCCTGTACTTCAAGTGTGCGTACTTCGAAGTAGAGGGCGCGGGCGCATGTGCTCGCATGGTTAGTTCTAGAGGATTGTTCAATAGATGGCAGATAGTTTTGTGCGCGATGTCACTGTGGTGATGGGCTCTCATTGTGACAGTGGGCAGTCATGCCATAGAAAGCACGGAGCTCACTTCGCTCGCAGCAGCGGCCGCGTTTTCTAAAGGAGGCCGAAAGGAAACGCACCGCCCGTCGCACCGCGCCTGTTTGTGCCTTCTCTACTTTTGTGTTACCGTCCGTTTTTGCGCAGTTACATAATGGATAATTACCAACTGGCCAAACTTACCACTCTCCTGCCCGTCTTTCGTCGGGCGAATGAGGGTGAACATACGCCGCAGGGGAGTGGGGGTGGGGGGGGGGGGGGGGGGGGTTAAGTCGCTTTAGCTGCAACTGCGAACTTTGCTCAAAAAGGCGCGGTGACGAGTTCTGGAGTGAGCGCTATCTCGACAAACATTAAGAGGAAGAGGCTGGTATGCATGCTCTGCTCTCACCTCTTACTTCGCGCAGAGAGGACAGGCCGCTATGCTCCATTGCTCCACGTTAATTTCTGGCGCTGGAGGTTCGATATTCTTGCACGGTGTGTGAAAGGCTGTGGTTCGATTCTACTCTGTCTATTGGAAGGAAAGACCTAGCATCAGCCAAGAAGGCCATCTTAAGCCCCTAAGATTGACCAGCTTCGCTGTTTCTTAAGCTTTGCATTGCTAGTGTAAAACACTTTCTTTTTATAGAAAAATTGCTGCCAGCAATATGTCGCAAATGTGGCCGCTGAAGGTAATGTTGCTTTTGATGTAAATGTTATAGTGAATATTACGCCAATATAAAATCAACTGTAGCCGCCGGAAACGAAAGCACGTGCATTAATTAGCGCGTAATTTTCGAGATTTAATTCATAATTCTAGTGCATGTGCGAAACAAAAACTGGCAGTTGTTCCGTGTACGAATACAACCGTTGAGCGAAGCTCCTTAGAAATTGGACGCAAACGACTATGCACCTGATCTCGCTACTGGCTTTTAATGAAGGCGGTAGGGTGGGAGCGGGTGGGGTGCGCGTCCGCTGCGCTCGGTGGCGGGAACGAGTGAGCGAGTGAGTGTGCGGCGCGTGCAGCGCAGGGTGAGGGAGACAGGCGGGAGAGGAGTGCGAGCGGTGATGCGGCGGGGAGCTTCGATGGCGGCGACGGAACGCCGCGGGCGGCGTTCGGCGCGCGCGGCGTTTCATTGTCTATTTGCGCCGGGGCCGGGTTGCGAGAGCGTCTGCTACTACCTTCGACAAAGCGCCCGTAGTGCGCTGGAGTGATGGTTATCACTTCACAATCTACGATAAAGGTGGTGAAAGTGTAGACGACCTTTATAACCAGTTATGCACAGAGCTTATTTCTTTTAACTTCCAATTTCTGGTGCGCTAGCACCAAACCGCTGAACGTTCGGGGCGCGAGGGGTTTCATCGTCTTTTTGCGCCGGGGCCGCATCTATGTTGCAAGGAGCTCCTACGGCGGCGACGGTGGGGTAGGGGCCTAAGGAGCTTCGCTCCTACGAAGCATAAGTAGCAAAATTACACCGAGAAACCTTCATATAGCACTCAGCACCGGCCAGACACAGTTACAGGGTGATCGTTTATTTTTTTTTCTTTCCCATCAAAATAAACCCGTAGGTCGCGTTCCTGCAAGGAACCCTGATTGCCGAAGGAGAAAAAAAGAGCATTAGTTGGGGGGACTGAAGCGAGTAAATGCCCTAATCAGCGGCGGAACAGGGAGATACGTAGACAGGGTAGATAAGCACCATTCCTGCGTAAATTGGCGACCGTTGCAGCCTTTAACTTCTGTAGTTTTCTAAAACGGGGTTGACCCTCTTGATTGTGTACACTCTAAGAACTGAGAGAGTGAGAGAGTGCCGGGCACACTCTTTGGGAGAGTATTTTCTTGTCCCATATTTAACTCTCTTTTCCAGAGTAAATCACCTCTTTTTGAGGCAGAGTATAGTAATGCCCCCCACAGAGGGTCAAAGTATCCCACCCCAACAGAGTAACATACATCTGGCCGTAGCAGAGTAGCATGACCCCACCCAAGGGAGTAGTAGTACACCGCACGACAAAAATAGCATAACTTGGGCCAAAATTGCGCTGTAGAATTGCATTTAACAATTTTCAACAGGTGCAGACCATAATGATGGCTAAGAACGAGCACTACGGCAAAAAAAAAAAACGAAAAGAGACGTTAAAAAAAGCATGACCGAGTGAGGCTCGAACCCACGACCGCTAGACGCACACCTGATTGTGAAGGGGACACGCTACCGACCACACCACGCTGGAAAATGGAGTGTAAGAGTTTATTTCTTGATGTTATATGTAATGTCCGTGATCTGTCTTCATTTCCTTATTTAGAACCTCAGATTTGTGTGTCTCCGCACGTGCGACAACCAAACGGACTGTAGTTCATGTGTTTGTTTTGCGGTTTTCGCGAAATCAAAACGTCAATCTGACACGTTTTGCAGTAAAAAAAGATTAGCCTAACTGAAGGTATGCACGGCATTCGCACTGACTCGCTAAGTGGTTAGTCATTTCTGTGTAGGAAACATCGCAATTCTCAACTGCACACTGAACAATTTGATTTTCTTCACCCCCTTGGACACATTTTCGGTCATTCTTGTTCACATTCCGCGACAACAGCCATAATACTTAACGGTAGCCGTACCGTATACATTAGGCTTACGACAGCAGGCTCCGTGCGTGACGTTCGTAGCGAAAAACATGAATACCTATTGATATACGAAGAATGCAATGACCGCTTGAATTTAGTTTCGATCGTGACCCATTCAATGAGGTCATATTCGCTTATTTAATTAGTCAAATCCCAAGCTAGAAACGCGGATATTAAGATTTAGAAATGCCTTCCATTGTGCTGAAATTCGCTGGGAGGCGCTGGAAACGGTGTTCTTTTTATTAGTCGTCTCCAACCTCACAACAAACAAATATTATACTCTTTACTGCATAGATGTGTGGTTATTAAGAAGTGGTCATCACTCGCGATGTGCCGACACTTCGATGTATACATATAGATCAGGAGCAGGAGTATAACCACGTTTTACTCTCTCCTGCCTGAAGAGTATATGGGCATTCCACTCTCTCTGAGAGAGGTGGAGTATGAAGCACTTTCACTCTCTCCTTTCATACAGAGTGAACAATGCTTTCACTCCATCCGATCATTTGCGAGAGTAGAACAACACTGTGAAGAGTAAATCGGCCTTTTTACTCCTGCGATACCCTGCGCAGTTTTTATAGTGTACTTCGGCGCACAAGCGCCCGATTGGCGACAAAATTTTTTCCATTATGCGCTAATATTCTGTTGTACTCTGTTCACGTTAGCAACACAGGGCACTGAGAAGCTACACCAAAAGAACGCCAGGATGTGTGAAGTTTTCTCTCAGTTTTTGTTGGAGCTTCGGCAATTGAAAGCAACGTGACAGTCAGCCTGCTCAGAATATTTCTTTTTCTTCCTTTACGTGCGTGGTGCGGCCGGTGTAGAATACAAGCGTTCAGTGTAATCAAACGTTACTGCAGAGTTGCGTGGTGTGTTATTTATTCATTTATTTGCTTATGTACATAACCTTTTATTTATTTACTTATTCCTTCATTCACACATTCATTCAAGGTCCTCACATGCTCCGAAGCGGAGTATTGCGCAAGAGAGGAGTGACGAAAGGTTAGAAACTGAAAAAGGAGAAATAATATCCCTATAGACTAATTAACCAATATGACGGTGGATTATATACAATTGCAAGTGTTGAAGGTCACATACAAGTCACTTACTTCAGGCTGGGGCAATAAATTTGTATATGTGCGAGTACTTGAAAATTGAAACTTAAAAAAAAACGAGTTAAAACGTGGTCGCATGGCATATTCACGTGAGTCAGAAACAGCAAAAGAAATCTCAACCCAATGCATGTGTAAACATTATGGGGTTAGCCATCATAGCTAGTGTGTCTGGAAGACCATTCTAACATTGAACAGTCTCTGACGAGGCAGATGCATAAAACATGATAGTTTTGCCAAATAGGGGTTTAGAGCTCTGCAGAATGGGTAAGTTAGAGGTTAAGGAAAACGAATGTTCACTGTGAATTATTTTGTGTAATAAACAATGTACCCAAACAGTTTGACGCTTTTCTAGTAACAAAAATATTAGTGCTAACTTGACATGGGTGAAGCTGGAATGTATGCTGCAATCTTTGACGATTAATCGAGCTGCTCTGTTCCTGATAGTTTCAAGGTCGTCAAATAGATCAGTTTGATCAGGTGACCAAATGGGCGCAGCATATTGAAGACTTGGACGGACATGTGTTTTATATGCTAGCTTCCGAGTTGACTGAGGGTCATCGCAAAAAATTGCACTGCAGGAAGCTGAGAGTACGTGATGCTACAGCAGTAACTCTGTTGGTATGAGTTTGCCACGAGGGAGTTGGTGTAGGACGGACGCCTCAATACTTATAAAATCGATGTGCGGGAAAGAAAACTGTTTCTAAGTGAGTAGTTAAATGAAGAATGCATGCATATGTGACCAAACGTAATCAGCTTACATTTTTGTGTATGTTTAACGTCTTTTGTAACAAAAGCACCTTTGGGTTATTCGATCAAGGCTGTCTCAAAAGTGATATTATAAATAGTCAAACGTTAGTTATGTTCGTCAAACATCGGCAGACATAAAGAATATTGCAGTGTGTGGCAAGTGCACGAATCAATCAATGCGATAACAACACATTGGAATGTGATACAATGTAAGGCTCGCAGCTAACTCTTTTGTGTTCGATCTCACTAAGTTTACAAAATGCTGGTCCAAGGGAAGATAGCCGCTTGGAATGGGCGATGAGGTTTGTGTGCTGTCTCTAGTCTCAACGCGGAGTAAGCGGTGACACCACACCACTCACCGGTGTATGCGAACCGCCTACTGATGTCTGTCGAGATAACGCGGGTGCCAGTGCGCGATAGCGCCCTTGTGATGGAAGTTCACATTTGCTGCTCACGCTCCTTAGCCCTACGAAAATCAAGCAATGCGTTTCCT
>JALIZH010015369.1:0-83092 GCA_030522465.1 Rhipicephalus appendiculatus | reverse complement strand
AAGCATTATCCAGGAAGTAAATCACTTAATGGTTTCTGAAAGTGCTCTACAACTCCGGAATCATGCTTTATCTCCAGGCAATAATTAGGACCTTGAGTAGCTAAGCATAATTAATGAGTGCCTTTCATTTTTAAAGTTTTGACTAAAGTTACGCGTGTGATGAGGTTTATATAGGCTATAAGGTCGTAATGAATAAGGACCGCATGATAAAGCAGTTCAAGGCTGGCAAAGATGGCACAAGCTCTCGCACAGCACCAGTCCTATTGTCGCCCTCTTTCACAGACGTCCCCTTTGTCGTCCCTGTTGTGCCCTTTGGTACATCTGCTCCACTACAATACCCCTGGAGTGAAGTGTCGCCATCCTGGCGACTCGGGGAGTAGGTAGAATGACGGGGTCGTAGTATGACTTTAGACGGTCGACATGTACGGTCTCACTTCCTTGACGGTGGATTGTTTGAGGGGCTTGACAATGTTGTTCACTGGCAAGGTGGCATCAGTGATACGGTACGGAACATGGTACCATGCCAGAAGTTTAGAAGAGAGGCCAGGGACGTGGGGTGGTACCCATAGCCAAACAAGGGAGCCAACAGCAAACGTGGGAGCTGGGTGATGAATGTCGTCATGCAGTGTCTTTTGTCGACCTTGAGCTTCGCTAGTCAGGGAACAAGCCAACTGGCGGCAGTCTTTGGTGTATCGGGCGACTTCAGAAATGTGAGTGCACTCGGAGTCATCAAGTCGGTACAGGAGTATGGTGTCCAGTGGGTGGGAAGGCTCGGGGCCGTACAAAGGAAAGAAGGGGGGAAAGCTGGTAGGCGCTTGCACCGCATTGTTGTATGCAAAGGTAACAAAAGGCAGTACGGTGTCCCAGGTGGTGTGGTCGGAAGAGGTACACATCCTTAACGTGTCACCGAATGTGCGGTTTAACCACTTGGTTAGACCATTTGTCTGCGGATGGTAGGCGGTTGATTTCCGGTGAATGATGTTGCATTCAGCGAGGAGGGTTTGGATGACATCCAACACAAACACGACCCCTATCACTGAGTAGTTCCCGCGGAGCACCTTGGCTTAGAACGAAGTTGCGAAGAATGAAAAGAGCAACTTTGCGGGCGGTCACTGCTGGGAGAGCTGCTGTCTCAGCATAGCGTGTCAGGTGATTGACGCTGACAGTAATCCGCCGGTTTCCTGAACCACTGTACGGAAGGGGGCCGTAGAGGTCAACACCAACGCGGTCAAACGTGCCTGTAAGGTGTCGCTCTACTACACAAGGGACAAGCTGTATATAGGGTTCGTGGATGAAATCAAGGCTTTGACAGGCACCGATTTGGTTGGAAAGAATCATTTAATAAAAACACGAGGACGCCGACCACAAGATGTGGAAGTTTGTATTGACTCTTTGGCACCCAGAATGTTAGCCTTGTTTACAATGAGGCTCTCGTTTTGCGTGCTGAAACATCACTACATAAGTGTAGAAAGCTGGGCCAGTTGGTATGGATCCATGGAAAAATAGCAGCGCGAAAAACGAGACGATGCACACAGGGAGAACAGACAAGTACAAGCGCTGACTTTCAACTAAGCATCTTTAATCGGAAATAGAACATATATGCATCACACCGCCAAACGGTACATGCGCAAACAACACTTGCTCTTCTTTCCTCGCTCAAAACCAAAAGCACACACATGTCACATGTCTCATGTAATCCCAAGATACGAAATTTCCTTATCATGTAGTGTTACCGACGCCTGACTGACACATGCAAGTGACGGCTTAGAAATGTGAGCAGCCTCAACAATTTCACGTGCTTTCTGGCTTCTGTGTTTATACAGAATAGAAGAAGAGCCAAAAACAGGAGTGCACCCACAATCGCGGCAATGCATTGATAGATGAGAGCTAGCGGGGCCTTTCAAGGAATTAAAATGCTCCCTTAATCGCACATTAAGGCACCGCCCCGTTGCCCCACGTAAACGGGGTTGCATGACAGAGGTATTGAATAAACAACGCAGGAGCAGCAAGGTACATAGCTGTGGGCATGCTTAACAGTGCAACCTAATGTTACATCGACCTCTTTGTTCTTTGCGCGGCGGTCCACCTTCACACATAGTCTGCTCAACTTGTTTCGCGCCGAAATCAAAACCCGTACATCGAAGTGGTTGGCAACCTTCTTGAGTCTGTGAGTAAAACCATGAATGTATGGTATCACAGCGACTTTCTTGCCTGTTATTTGGGCTGGCTTAGGTTCATTGTTGCCGCCTTTTTTTATTTTCTTAAGTAGCTTCTCGCAGGTAGCAGAGAGCAACTCAAGTGGAAAACCAGCTTGCGTCAATTTGTTCACCTGACAGGTGAAACTAGAAGCCACTAAATGATGACAAGATTTGGTCATCACAGAGTGAAGGCAGGAAAAAGCTATAGCATTTTTTACTAACTTTGTGTGGCCTGAACTGTACTTCAACAAAGGTTTTACTGACCTGGGTGCGTACTGCACCCAGGTCGGTAAAGTTGACAGGATGCTAGAGACTGTACTTGGTAAGCTCACAACTAAAGTTTTTCGCTATGTCGACGATTACTTAGTTTTCTTTGACAATGATGATTATGACTTCATGGCCGCGAAAATTTTGAGCAGTTTTGAGCAAAAAGGTCTTGGGCTAAAGTTTACATCTGAATTTTTGAAGGATGACACAATTCAGTTCCTCGATTTAAAGGTAGTGTTCACTCTGAATCATGTCTGCTGGCAGTACGCACCCAGGTCGGTAAAACCTTTGTTGAAGTACAGTTCAGGCCACACAAAGTTAGTAAAAAAATGCTATAGCTTTTTCCTGCCTTCACTCTGCGATGACCAAATCTTGTCATCATTTAGTGGCTTCTAGTTTCACCTGTCAGGTGAACAAATTGACGCAAGCTGGTTTTCCACTTGAGTTGCTCTCTGCTACCTGCGAGAAGCTACTTAAGAAAATAAAAAAAGGCGGCAACAATGAACCTAAGCCAGCCCAAATAACAGGCAAGAAAGTCGCTGTGATACCATACATTCATGGTTTTACTCACAGACTCAAGAAGGTTGCCAACCACTTCGATGTACGGGTTTTGATTTCGGCGCGAAACAAGTTGAGCAGACTATGTGTGAAGGTGGACCGCCGCGCAAAGAACAAAGAGGTCGATGTAACATTAGGTTGCACTGTTAAGCATGCCCACAGCTATGTACCTTGCTGCTCCTGCGTTGTTTATTCAATACCTCTGTCATGCAACCCCGTTTACGTGGGGCAAACGGGGCGGTGCCTTAATGTGCGATTAAGGGAGCATTTTAATTCCTTGAAAGGCCCCGCTAGCTCTCATCTATCAATGCATTGCCGCGATTGTGGGTGCACTCCTGTTTTTGGCTCTTCTTCTATTCTGTATAAACACAGAAGCCAGAAAGCACGTGAAATTGTTGAGGCCGCTCACATTTCTAAGCTGTCACTTGCATGTGTCAGTCAGGCGTCGGTAACACTACATGATAAGGAAATTTCGTATCTTGGGATTACATGAGACATGTGACATGTGTGTGCTTTTGGTTTTGAGCGAGGAAAGAAGAGCAAGTGTTGTTTGCGGTGTGATGCATATATGTTCTATTTCCGATTAAAGATGCTTAGTTGAAAGTCAGCGCTTGTACTTGTCTGTTCTCCCTGTGTGCATCGTCTCGTTTTTCGTGCTGCTATTTTTCCATGGATCACTACATAGTTCGCCATCTTGTGGTCGGCTTCCTCATTTTTTTATTCAGTAGGGTCTGTGGAGTAGTGCCATAGGCAAGTACGCATAATCGACTTTTTTCAGGCGCATGAGCTCCACCAACGTGTGCGAGCGCTCGTGGGTAGTGCTCATGGTGATGCCGCAGCAATTGCCACGACGAGAGCACAGGTCTCACTCTTTAGTTTTCTGCTCGCGCCAAGCCAGCACTTCTTAGTCAAGATATACATATTCCTGCATAATTCAATCATGAACTTCTCTGTTTAGCTGCAACAGTCTCTCTACGATTTCCATCTGTCTAGTGTTTCCGTGCATGACTGTTGGACTGGATGAGCAGGCCCAAAGCTTCATTTTCTTTTCTTTTTTATTGCTAGCATACCCTATGGCATCAGTTAAAAAAAAGGTATGACTTTGTTTCCTACATGTAGTCTAGGAGCAGTCTGTCCAATTTGCAAATGCACTTGCAATCAATGTCCTTCGACACTGTCAATGAGCACAAAGTGAGATTCTGAGATTTAAAGTGGTTGCGAAAGTGAGTAGCTGTCATTTAGTAAAATAAGGTACACATTGATTGTTACCTTTGGTGAGAGCGTGCACGTTGCTCTCATTGTAGGTGATATATGACAGGCTTGTATCACCCTTTGATGACACTAACTGCAGCTGTTGCATTTTACCTAGTCATAGTCAAGAGTTCGACAAAAGTGTGGTCTGAGGAAATTATCTGGTGTTTTGGAACCGCATATGGGTTCCTTGTTCACGGAACTGTAGTGGTAGTCGGCAATTATGTAGCCAGTAGGTCACGCAATGAGCGCGCGTAAATGGCAGGCATAGTTCCTGTTGTCTTATTCTAGGAGCCGACGGGATGACACATTCTTTTCCTTTGTGATGATAGTCGCATTATCCCAGAATGGTGTAATTATAATATTACGCACGCTCAGCAATGGCGTTCGTCATGTTACTTATTAGTCATGTCACGTTGGTGCTCCTTGAGGTGTCGGGTTAACTTTCCTGTTTCGACAATATTCACTTGACAGCAATCAGAGCACAGTATCTTATATACTACACCTGGGAATGATTCACACGACAGCCTGTCTTTTACATTCATGAGCTGCTTACGGAGCTTGCTAGTTGGGACGTGAGCAGTGCCAAGTTGTATCTTGTTTTCAAGGTACAGGACGTCACACTGAGTGAAGACGACACTGTGGTCTCGTTCGACGTCACGTCACACTTTACAGGTGTCCCAGTGGACTTGGCTGTAACCATGTGCGAAGAAGCCCTAAAAGCAGACAGTGGTCCTCCCGGTCGCAGCCCCTTTGATGTCTTCGAACTTAGCGAGTGGCTGCGGTTTTGTCTCAGCAACACATATTTTTCGTATGGTGGCATTTACCAGCAAACGCATGGTACGGCGATGTGAGTGTCAATATCAGTCACTACAGCTAATCTAGTAATGGCAGCCTTGGAGGGAAAGGTCCTGGCAATGTTCACTCCAGCACCCAAAGTGTTTAACCGGCACGTCGATGACTGCTTCTGCATTTTGAAGAAGCGAGACCTTTAACACTTCTTGCACTGCCTGAACGCCCAGAATGCGAACTTACAGTTTACCGTTGCACACGAGAAGGACAACATGCTGCCTTTTTTGGATGTTAAGGCGTGCCGGGATGAGGGCTCCCTTGCCTTCTAAGTATACAGGAAGCCCATGCACTCAGATCGTTATCTCAGTTTTAATTCGCATCATCCCATCAGCCACAAGACATCTGTAGTGTCATCCTTGGTAACACGGGCCGTACGGGTCAGCTGAGATCACGATGCACTAAAGAAGGAACAACAGACGATCCACCGGGAGCTAAGCCACAATGGCTATCCTGATTGTTTTATCTCTAAAGCTGGAAAGCGGATGCTACAATCAAGCTCACAGAGCAGCGCGACAACTTGTGCACATGCAGCCACACCTTACGTCGAAGGAATCAGCAAGCCACTTTCACGCGTATTTTCAAGATAGGATTTGCGCATTGCGCATGTCTTGACCAGCAAGCTCCAGAACCAGCTCGTGAATGTAAAAGACAGGCTGCCAAGTGAATCGTTCCAGGTGTAGTGTATAAGATACCGTGCTCTGAATGTCAAGTGTATATTGGTGAAACAGGAATGTTCTCCCAACGGCTCAGGAAGCACCAACGTGACGTGACTAATAACAGTCACACGACGAACGCCATTGCTGAGCATGCGGATGACCATAATCACACCATTGAGTAGGATAATGCTACTATCATCGCCAAGAAAAAGAATGTGTCATCCCGCCGGCTCCAATGAATAGGACAACAGGAACTATGCCGGCCATTTACGCAAGCTCGTTGCATCACCTACTGGCTACATAATTGACTATTCCAGTCCAGCTCAGTGAAGAAGGACCCCGTATACGGTTCCGAAATGTCAGATAATTTCATCAGACTCGGTCAGTGACAGTTTTTCATCGCATTTTGCGAACGACGCTGGTGTTTTCATGTGTTGGCTTACCGGTGACCATGCCGTAGATATATGTATAGTTAGTAATGAGCAATATCAGATGGAACACTGAAATTACCTTTTAAAGGCCATAGCGGCAAAGTGCAGGTGGTAGGCACAAAGGTGTTCATAACACCATATGCCCTAGTGGAAATATATCTCTTGCAATTTTGTACACCACGTTCATATTAGTACGTTACAAGTAATCGTTAAGTAAACATAAATTTGGTGTTCCAGCTCACATTGCTCTTGATAGTGCATCGTCTACAACACTATAATGCGTGCTGATACCGTCATGACGTACTATCGTACTATGCCGCTAAACTGCTACATTTGATATGCATCCGCACCGTAATACCTACACTTAGTACGTTAGTCCTTTTACATTTTATGCATGCATGGGCCGGTACTGTAAAGAAAGTCGGAGTGGGGCGGTGGGGTTTGAACAGAATGTCGCGTAATGTTGCAATTTGGAAGAATGCCTTTCCCATGTCTCATATAGAGTTCATGTATGCAGGAGGTTTGATGTACGTTTCAAGAAAGATATCCATACCGGTCTGCACAGTGACAAATTTTAAAATAGTTTTTGTTCTACCATGATGTTTACACATAGTGACCGCACGGGGTGCCCCAGGAAAAAAAATGTGCGAGACCCGTCCTGTCTCTGTAGCTCCCCCCTAACAAAGCGTTATTAATTGCAATAGGTGAGAAAATATTGTGAATACCATTTAGCAAAGTCGCAAAAGTTTATTCCTTGTGAAGCTGCGGGGCCACTAGCAAACAGTTCGTGGGCAGCATGCGGTCCCCGGGGCCACTCGTTTAAGACCCCTGCCTTAGAGGTTTGCATTTGTTTCCACTGTCACATATGGACTCATTCAGAGGAGTCTGCTGTCTTCTTATGCTCGCTTTGTTTTTCTTGGGGTTGTTGACTTGTCGGGGTGGTCGTGCAAGCGTAGTGCGAGTGTGCTGCATTTGCTTAGTTCTTTCATGCCTTCAGCTGTCGGTGCCAACACTCGCTTACGTTGATTACATTTTTGTAGATGATGCAATTCTCACGTCTGAGGTTCTATATGTCTACTAGAACATGGCTTAGTGTGCCAATGCGAGTGCCAGCCACCGGTGGGGAAATGTAGGAGTTGGTGAAAAAGCAGGGGTCATTTTCTTGGACGATCGCTTTTGGGGATACGTTCACTTTAGTGAGGTGTTCGGTCATCTACTATGAGCCACAGCAGTCCAACACTTTGCCAACAGTGCTGTGTTATCGCTCAGAGACACTGACTGACACACCTGGTGACAAATATCGCGACGGTATTGTCAAAAGTGAGCGCTTGCCGGGTTTTCGCCATGGTGGCACTAGATTTATTAAGAGGATGTGACACTGCAGGTGCTCGAGAAGCTTTTCATGCTTATCTGCGATGAGTAAATGCTGCGGGAAACTTTGCAGTTTTTTTTCAAGCGTACAAATTCAAATTAAGTTCTGTGCAGTTCAGCACTACAATTTTTTTTTCTCATTTGGCCTGTTTTTCAGCTCTTGCATATCCCAGCCCTTCAGTTCATTTCTTACGGTTCCTTCAAAGACGAATCAGCAGGGTTCTGCTATATGTGTTTCACTTCAAAGTGTAGTTCAGAGCTTTCGAAACTGAGCACCTAGTTTTTGTCATCAGGATGAAGTAATCAGTGCTGTTTGCTGAAGAAATAATTTTTGGTTTGTGTGTGTGCAGGTTGACCTGGCTAATGGTGTGATGCTCTCAAGGGCTGCCTAGAGTCGGCTCATGGGAGTTCAAAAGGACTTCCATTTGGTTAAGTGGTCCACCATCACAATATGGTCGACAGAGGCCCGCACACGTAGGAGCTTCACGGGAACTCTGTCAGACCGTTTTGCTGTAAAAGGCGGCCAGAAGCCTGCACAGCAGCCATTGTCCCCACAAAAAAAAAGGAAGCATAGAGAGGTTAGTGAGGAAGCTCACATATTTCAGTAGCGTGTATTTTTTCTGTCATGTATGCATATCGTTTTATAACTTGTTACCAGTTTGGCGACTACAGTGCCCTGTTTATAAGCACAGCTGCAAGTTTATTTCCAGCCACAGAATGTACATCTGTCAGCACACTTAACTGGAAACGCTCCGCCTCGGGGCCTTTACTCGCTTCGACTGATGCCAGCGCTCCCAGCGTTGGACACGATATGTTTGCTGCAGCCAACAGTAGATGGAGCGTGGGTCGATTTCACTAGTAAATTTCTCTTTCACTTCTGCCTGACTGGTGGCTTCAATGCACTCACCTGGCAGGTCCGTTTTCGCCATGTTTCTCGTGGCTACGTTCCACGCATGCTCATAAAATTCGTTGCCGTATGCTTCTCTCTGCAATCAACCATTGGGTGCGACAGCTAACACACCTTTCGAGTTCGAAATCACAGCTGCTGTTCGAAAGAAATGATATATTGTAAAATCAGATCAAATGCTTGTAAATGTTGTTCACCGCATTTCAGATTTATTGATTGTGCAACATTTACAAATGTTATGAACGTGCGTTTCCTCTGCTTTTCCTATACATCATTAATTTCGAGCGGCAGCTGCGATTTCAAACTAGAAAGGGGCATGAGCTGTTGCACGCAATGGTTCATCGCCGAGATAAGCGTATGGCAATGAATTTCATGGGCCCACGTGAGAACGTAGCCACGAGCAAAATGTGGCAAAAACGGACCTGCCAAGTGAGTGTATTCGACTTGCCTGTCAGGCAGAAGTGAAATGGAAATTTGCTAGAGAAATCGATCTGCACTCCATCTGTCATTACCTGCAGCAAACATACCGTCTCCAGTGCTCGGTTGCATTAGCTTCAGTTGAAGCGGGTCGAGGCCACGCAGTGGAGTTGAAGGGATAGTGAACAAAAATTTGAAAACACTGAAATTCAACTCGGACGACACGACTGTTCCTATACACAGCGTTTATTTCACGTAATTTCGAGCATTTGGCCGTATTTTTAGTGGATTGTGAGAGTGCGGCGGCTGCACGTCCTGCCTTGCCACTTCCCTTTGTCCACCTCTCCGCCTTGTCCCCACATGGGAGGCAAAATAGCACTTCTTCCTCAGAAACCACTTCAATTACCGAGCGTGTCGCGAGCGCGTAAAGATGCAAGGTGCGAGTGACAGTGGTTCCACAAGTGGTGATTTTGACTTAAGAGTTCGAGAAGCCTCCAAAACGGAGGCTTCTCGAATTTGCCACACGAATTTGCCACGTCTACGAATTTGCCACAAATGGCAAATTCGTAGACGTGGGCACAAGCTCTGTTTAGAAAAACAAACGGCCGCGAGCGCGGCTATGGCGTTGTTGGCTGCCGGTTGAGAACACGGCTTGCAATGTTGATTGGTAAGCGATTTTGCAGTAAGCACGGTTGGTGAGTCAGTATCCGGCGGGTTTCGTGTAACTTCCTCTCTAGTTCATGCCGCAGCCACTAGACGTGCCAATTGGCGAAAAAATGCATTAAATTCACTATTTTCTGCTAGTCTGTGGCTGAAGTGAAGGCTGTTTCAACAAACCTCAGCACCCAGTTTTTCAGTAGGGCTATTTATCTCGGCGACGAAATTTTTGTTCAGTATGCTCACATGCCTAATGGGTGAAATGCTGAAATGCATGTCTACTTGCTTTTGCAGGTAACTGCATGCAAAAATGATTTGATATTGTTGAAATTTAGATGGCATCTGCTGCATGTTCTCCACTGTCCGTAATGTTTTGTGGAAGGAAAACCTCAGCTGTGATATTATCTATCATTGCACTGACATTCCAGCCGTTGCAGTTTTTTGTGGTGTGAGCCTTCCCGAAGTTATTCCTAAAAGCATTAAACGTGCATTGTGCATTTCAGCTTTGTAAGAAGTTAGGTGACAATTTGTTGGAACGGTAGTCCTACCTTAGTTCCTCTGTTGGTAGTTAGGCTGTATAAGGATTACATAGCAGAATCTTTGCAAATGTATATTTAGTGCTAGTGCTTCCTTAGTAGGCCTAGTCAGCTGCCGTAGTTCATCGATAGGCATTTCTTAATGAACAGAAATGGATCTGAAGTCAGCACAAATCTGCAACAAACATATTGAACTTAAGTTATCAAATTAGGGAATCTTGTAATGAATTGTTTCTCTTTTTGCCCTGCAGTGCTGCCGAAAGCCTTTTGGAAAAGGAAGCGAAGCAGGTCGCCCTGAACATCAGGCTTTTGCTGGTCACAGAAGACCAAGCTGAGACGAGGACAGAAAAAATAAATAGAGAAGTCATTTTTCAGTTCTAAACTACTGTGCAAGCCTGTTGTTTTTGCTCATGGCCACGTAAAAGTTCATGTTTTCATCCACAATACATTTAATAACAAAAAGAGGGATTACACGAGGTCCCGTCATGCAAAAACACACCAGCCCGGTTCTTACCAAAACACGCCAGCCCGGGTCCCACCAGAACACGCCAGCCCGGGTCCCACCAAAACACGCCAAACCGGTCGTATACGCCAAACCGGTTGTATACGCCAGACCACCAGAAACCGGTCGTATACGCCAGACCGCCAGAAACCGTGTCTGAATTCCCGCTCTGGCGGAAACGGGAAAAATACGCCAGACACGGACTGGTGTTTTTTTCGACTGGGTAATGATAGACAGCTCCTCATTGCACTTGAAAGGCCGTTTTCTAAATATTGGACGCTTTGGAAGATCTAACATCGTAAAGATTGCTGAATCCGGGTTTGCTCTGTCAAAATAATTTCTCCCCTGGTCTGCAAGGGCAAGCTGACCGAACTTTACTTCATCGTCGTCATCTTCTAGCTCCTGCACGTTCCAATCATGTTGTGCCAGAAACAATTTCAGACCTATTCAGACAAATGAATGACTGTATAGGTTTCAGCGTTGTCTAGCAAATTAAAGCAGTTTTCTTTCTGAGGACTTCAATTTTATGTGATCTTCTTAATATATAAGCTTTGTAAAAACACAGTTTTTTTGACAACACAGTTTATTTGCCTCAACAGAGGCCCTTGGTTTTCAGGAACTATTCAGCAATAAAGAAAAATGACTAGTTGAAAACTGCAGTGGTTGCGCAGAAAAAGTTCCTTTTCTCCACAACAGATTGAGTTTCCGACAAGTCGGACTAAAACTTTAGTCCGACACTTTAGTCAGACTAAGACTTTAGTCCGACAAGTCGGACTAAAGTCGGACAAGTCGTTCCTGCTGCATAATCTTCGCGCATACCCTCTTCAGCCTGCCAATCGAAGCCCTTTCACTCCCTCTCTTTCATTTTGCTTCTTTCCTTGTACTCGGCAAACGCTTCAAACTTTGCATTTCGTATTCTGCTGTGGTTCATCCTGCTTAGCCCAGCATTCTAATGGTTCCCGCAGAATTCGTTCTTCTGCACGAATTAGATGAAATACTAGACATTTTACGTTGGCACTGCACTTGTGAAACAAACCACAGCTGGGGCCATTCTAAAAAGTCAAGAATGGCAGGATAACTGAGAGCTCAGCTAGTTGATACGCAATCATTTTTAAAGACGGGACGTGCAACACGCACACTTCTCTCTACGGCCCTATTTGCCGGCCTAATCTTTTTTTTTTAATGAAGAATCTCACATTGCACATGCAGAACGCGGGTGTGGTAACGGTGCGAGCGCGGCTGTCAAGAAATGCTCGCACGCGAACTCCCGACACTATCATGGCTCCTTTTTCTACCATTCTGAATTCTGAAATTATTCACTAGGTGAGCTATACTATTGCTCTGAATGATCGTATATGTAAAACAAAATATTATCACAGCTTGCTCTAAGTCGCGCAAGGCTGGGTCTCAACAGAGCTGCTGGGCACCTATAGCTCGTTCCGGCTTGGCTAGGCTTTTACCCTCCCCCTTTCTCTTTTCCAACCCTTGGTATATACTGTGCTATACGCGCGCTATTCTTGCTCTCGCCTATAGCATTGTGCCAGAGAAATTGGGCAAATTCCAGTACTCATCACACTAGTCCACTACAAATCAACCCAGGCGCTTACGACGACGTGAGCTCGGCATGACCCCGCTTCGAGGAAGCCTCGAGGAAGCTCTTCGAGGAAGCCTCGAAGAGCCAAGATCTCTTTGCCTGCTTTTAATCGCGGAGGTTTCGACCCCCCGTCACCTAGGCCTGCGTTGTGGGGACGGGGGAGTAGAGGACCTCCTTATCTGGCGCAAAATAAAGTTGTTATCATTATCATGAGCAGTCGTCACCTTTTTTTTTTTTTTTGCTTACGATGACCAGTGCTCGTCATGGCTCTTGAGCAATGTATCGAGGTTTGTAACGAGCCTAGCTCGTCAAATGATGTTTTCCTATTTAATGCGTATGGCTGGCTGCACGTGTTCCGTGATTGCCGCTTTCAATGAAAGAGCGTCTGCACACTAAACGGCGAAATGCACGCTTCGCGTTTGCCGCGCGTTATAAACGAACATGGCCTCATTCGTGCGGCGTTCTCACGCGGGAAATCTTTCTCCTTTAGATGATGAAAGCGCGAGTGATGAGGATGTTGATATTGTGTATGACTTTTTTTTTGTCATGTTCGAAACTTATTTCATAATACACCTCAAATGCCCCGGGTTTGGGGAACACATGACGGTGCGAA
This sequence comes from Rhipicephalus appendiculatus, assembly GCA_030522465.1. Taxonomy (NCBI): domain Eukaryota; kingdom Metazoa; phylum Arthropoda; class Arachnida; order Ixodida; family Ixodidae; genus Rhipicephalus; species Rhipicephalus appendiculatus. The sequence continues at coordinate 70,282 of JALIZH010015369.1, read as the reverse complement.
AAATGAAGAATAAAGCATTATTATCTACCGCAAAGTGTTTTCGCAAGTATTTTAAAAATGAAAACCAAACTTGGCTGGAGAGCCCTATTACTCTTATAATTTACCCAGCCAGACAGATTTCTGTCAAATACGCTTACCTTAAGTATTTTTCTGTTTTCAACATGTCGCTGTTTTCAGCAGCATTTGACGTCATAAAAAATTAGCAATTTTTGCACAATTTTTCGTGATTTAATCTGTACTTAAGGAATTAAGGGAACACACGGGAGCCAAACACTGATTACCGGTAGCACGTTCCAGCTTTTCTTGTTAACAATCTCTAGCGAGTGTTTGAGTGGTGATTGAGGACGTGCTGGTTCATGATGATTATAATTTTCTATCTACTACAGACGGGACACCTCGGCCATAACAGCTCTGCTGTTATGGCCAACCTTCAGTGGCCTTATACACCACCACCTTAAGTGGCCTCATACACCAACACCTCAGATGGCCACACAAAGCAAGCAACACAAAGCATATAAAACGCTTGGGCAGGGAGTAAGCGGAGTCAGGCGTTATAAGCACGTTTGGCGCCATTTGAACATCTTCCATGTCAATCCTGAAGGTGCCACTGGGTGTGAACACCCGTGAACAATGCTGGCCTATTTTCGTGTTACATAATAAAATCGCAATTTTAGTCGAATCTGCCCTCCATGCCTCTTCCATCGATAGCCTCTAAACCAGACTACATCACAACCATTACGTTTATTATCTAGTGTGTATATGCCACGATGGGAACTGATGCGCACAAAAGACAGGGACACAAGAAGGAGCACAGATGGACAGACGAAGCGCTTCGTCTGTCCATGTTTGTGCTTCGTCTGTTCATCTATGTTCCTTCTTGTGTCGTTGTCTTTTGTGCACATCAGTTCCCATGAAGATGAATCACCAAAAAACCCAAGTCGAAACCCTCTTGATATACCACGACCTGATATTTCCTGTTTCTTTTCCCCTTTCCCGCTCTCCTGCTCCTAGGGCCTTTCCTTCCTCAGTCCCCTATCCCTTAGAAAGTAGGATGTAGCCGCCACATATGCGCCGCCGGAAGTCTCTGCATTTCAATAAAGAGCTTTCTTTCTTTCTGGAGGATCTGAATTAAATAAATATATGTATACGAATAAATGTCTACTTTCCCACAATGACCAGGAGAAGCTAAAGTAATGCAGCGAAACAGGAGACACTACGCAGAGTCACAGCAAAACGCACAGCCATGAACCTCTTCACAAAACCAAGATAGCTTAATGACAGCAGCATTTTGGGCTGGTTGGTGCTCCATGACTTCAAAGTAATTGCGCGACGAAAACACGGACAAAAGAAGACAAGTGCGAACACAGCGCGAACTTTCAACTGTTCAGAATAGCTGTTCAGATAGCTGGTCAGAACATCCGGCTGACTGTTGTCACACGTCCGAGCATTATTGCGTATTTCCTATTGTGGTTGGTCTTTGTTTTTTGGGATTTTTTTTGGGGGGGGGGAGGGGGTGGGGTTTGCCCAATGTTATACTCGGTTAAATATATAGGTATGTCTTACAAGCTGAAGTTCTAAAAATCTCTCTCTAAAGAATCTATATGTATTCCAGTGGTACGTTGAAGCGTCATATTGGCCAATTTTTGCGAACGTAACCATTTCGTGCGATCTTTATAGGCTCACAGGGTCTAAGAGTATGCTTGATAGGAAAGATTGTGCCGTCACTGCTTTTGTTTCTCGCTGCTTGGTGTCGTTACATGTGTTTGATACTGCTATGTAATTCAGGTACAAGAAGTTTGCGGAACACTGCAGTTTATAATTTAATGTGTTTTAGCATCTATCCACAGGTTTCAAATGTAGCGGTGGTGGCGCGAAATAACAAGTCGCATATCGTTCGTCAGATGCAGAGGCCCAGAATCTTTGTTGGGTACTTCATAAACAACGAAACAAAGTAGATAGAGTTCCCGCATGCATACAACACGGTGCCGTAAACAAGCGCCCTTGATGCAGAAGGACAGCCCAGAGTTGAAGCTATCGAAAGTGTTCGCCGCCCTACAGGTACGATCTCCATGGCCCACACTGCTCTTCACGGAATCCCTTGATATGTGTGATGTTTTCGTAGTCGATGTACACGGACACTGGACTGTCGGTGGTATACTTTGGCCACGGTTTCTTCATAGGTAGTTCGGGTACCCTGCGAAAGCGATAGGCGTGAAAAAAATTCTCGTATGATAGATAAACGGACCCTTCCAGAGTAATGACTGAGAAACTTATGAGTAATAGTGGAATTCCATGTAAAGTATTTTATGATTTAGGATATGTGTATTGTGCCTTACTATATATCTCTGTCCAATCCTTTCTGATAAAGGTTTTATAAGGTCTAGTACATGAAACAATGGATGCTTGTAGCACTGCACGTTCCAGTTGAAGGCTTGAGACGATTATTAATGTGACTAAAAACATCAGATGATTGACGCATTTGACGCATTTTTCAGAGCACTCATGCTTATTCCTTCACCCGATCCCGCTGAACGAGCCACTTGGCACATTTTCAAAGCACTGACGACGTGTCATCGCTTTGTCATTGTGCCATTACCATTGATAATTATATGTGAACACTGTCAATTCCTGCAATTTTTTAATTCTTCGTTTAGTGAATTATTCAGGCAATATATCGCATTGCCTTCAAACGAGGACTAGCATATATAACTTTCTGGCGGCAAAAAATATTTATGACTTTGACTAACTTAACGTCGTGAAGGCCATTGCATAGCGGAGGTGAGAAGTCTCAGTGATGAAATGCAAAGCGATGTAAAGCTAGGTGATGATGGGCATGGTGTAGCACTGAAGGAACCTCCTCTCTGCTTGACCACTCGCTACATCTCGCCTCGCTCCTCCACTAGCCTTCGCTATAGTATGTTATACGTTTCCACGTTCATTCTCTTTTTCTCATCCTCACATCACTCATTCTCACCCTCAATTCCCTTTCCCACCCCTTGCTATACTATACTATACCTGGCTATGCTTCACCCTCCTGCTCTCTCTCTCCTCACCCTCACTTCCCTTACTAACCGTCTTGTTGTACTACATACTATACATGGCTATGCTATATCTGACCCTTTGATTGACTCCGTTCCCTCCATTCACTCTCACATAATTTCTCTCACCTTCAGTTTCACTTCCGACCCCCCTTGCTAAGCCATGCTATACATGGCTATGCTATGCTTTACTTCTCCCATTCTCCTTTTGATCATCCTCCTCGCTTTCCTTTCCCACCTATTGATATGCTAGCCTACACATCGCTATGCATTGCTTTACTTTATACACCCCTTCTCAACCTCCTTCTCTATGCTGTGAACATGAACAAACCGTTTGAGCTCAACTTCAAAGAGCCTCGCTTTAAATCACCTACAGGGAAGAAGAGAGAGAGAGACTCTTTATTAGAAAAAAAAGCCGGCAGATTCCACGCACTGTGGGAATCGATGTAATGCGAAGCAGCCAGGAAGCAGTAAATCATGCTTTAGATAATTTGCATGTAATGTTTTACATGTCAAGACCTGTCATTTATGTTCGTCATACAGTAACGACGCGCAATACCAATTTTGGTGTATATCAAGCTAGCGAACTGGACGCAAGCGCACAACGAGCGTGGCATGTAAACGGCGTTGTAGATGACATGCATGCCAAGATTTTCATGTTACCACCTGCCACTTATGTTCGTTATACAGTCATGTCACTCAATACCAAATTCGGTGTATATCAAGCTAACGAAACAGCCGCGAGCACGCCATGAGCGTGGCATGCAAGTCATGTCGCACATGACATGTCATGATTTCCTCTGATGACTGTGGTAGTGGTTGACGGCCTTCATATTACTACAGTGTTCTGGTTCACGTAATGGGCGCTTCCCTACTTCATGAAAGTGGCAGGACGCGGGACGGGGGACGCGGGACGGACATTGCCCGAGCATAAGATGCTTCGCATCTAAAAGAGCATAGATTTCGCCTCGCACGTTGGGATAGCTGGGAACGAGGAGGCGGACGCCACCGCAAAAACAGCTCACCACGGCAACACCCCGGTCACCAAGGCGGTAGCCCTCTCGGACTACTCCCGACAGCGCCTACGGCAGCTGCTGCCAACGGCTCATCCTGACAGACAGGTGGCAAGCGGTAATCTACCGCCACCCCTACTGGAGACTGGCCTGCAGAGACGCGAGCGGTGGCTGCTGCTTCGCCTGCGGACCGGCAGCGCCTGGCCTGCTACGCGCATGTACACCAGGGGTCGCTCTTCATCCCCTGCGTGCCGCAGATGTGGTGCTGAAGAAACGCTGGAGCAGGGTGTAAAGCAGGGTGAGCAGGGTGTAAAGCAGGGTGTGTTTGCGCATGTGTGGCATGGTGTATATATTGCGCTGGATTTGCAAGAATAAAATTAGTTGCGAGTTGACGCTCTTTCCTTTCGCCTCTTCTTCTCGTTGGTTTGCGTCGTCGAATTTTCTTGTAACATGCACCAACTAGCCCAACAAGTTTCACCTGCTTGGTCTCGCTGCGACAACTGTGGAGGACTTCCTCTTTCCCGCATGGTCCAGGATAGCAGCCCTGTGAGGCTTTCTCAAGTTTGTGGTTCCTGCGGACCTCGACGCCCTGTAGACGAACGCCTTGGCTTCGTCCTCCCTGCCCGGAGTGACAAGACACTCTCTTGTCATCTACTCACCCCTTCTCGCAATCTTCTCTCTTTCGTTCTATCATTTTTACGTCCCCCCTTCCCCATCCCTAAAGGCGCTGAGCCATGCCCCCACGACGGGAAGCAGAAAATAGCGTCCTTTTCTTCTTATTTCTCGAATCACTCTCTCTCTCTCTAGTTTTGTTAGGAGAATGCATATATGACCCTTGAATTCTTTACAGTGCTACTTGCACTGTTATTTCGTGCCTTTTCTGAGTTCTGTTAAGCACTGACACAGCACTGCTATGCACTGCTGTGATCACGACCATAGCCGTCTGATCCAGTCTTTCTTGCTCAATACCGCACGACTTACAATTTCACACTTCTAGCATAGCATCTGTAGAGCTCTCGCTGTATGGGTTGCTCTGCTGGGGTTATTACAGAACTTTTGGTTTGTAATTCACTCTGCGAATATGCGTGTACGACGAATGGAAAGAGAAGCAGGAGGGAAACAAGCTTTCAAGTGCCTGGACAGGGACACGAGGCCTGCCTACCCCTTTGGGAGGACATGATACAAAGTTGATGGTGAGAATGGTATTAATTAGAAAAGAAAAAAAATTCAGCGACGATTACGACACTGCCTAATGCGAATTCTGAGCGAAGCTTCGTGTTGGGGCAAGGCCAACTGCGTTTGAAGTTTTGGCTCTCGGCAAAGCATCGACTGCGCCACAAATCATAATTTTTGTTATGGAGGGCAACACCCACTATGATGCATTATTCGTCTTTCTGCGGATAAGCGAGGTACGCGCTATAGATCCGTAAGGTATTATGTGCACTTTTTTGATGCTGCATGGGACTGATGATGGTGAATAATTATGGCTGAGCTCTTAGCAGTGGGTGGGAAGCATTAAACCACACACTCGTTGCGCAATTCACCTTGTGTGATGACTGGTTGTTATTTTGCTCTTCTGCCACGCTATAAAATATAGGTTAACGTTATTTTTTTTGCCGACATGACGCCTGTATAGGGTCTTTTTGCAAATAAGTTTCAAGCACAAGCGTAGCTCTGCAGTAAAGGTAAAATAACTAGCTTAGCTCTGTTGTAGAATACTCAACTGTCACGCAGAGGGCCCGGGTTCAAATCCCATTCTTTCCTGGGAATTTTTTCTCATTTTATTTTTTCATGTCTATCAGTTACGCCACCGACAGTGACGGCGACGGTAGCGGCCACGGTGACGGCGACGCCGCTCGGTGCTGGAACGAGCTCCTATGAGCTGCTCTCTAGAAAAAGCAGCTTTTCGTGAACAGCCGGTCGCATATCACAGCAACCACAAGGAAGAGAGCGTAGGAGTAGCAAGAGCGAAAATAACTGCAGGTATGCACAACAACACATATTATGATGCGCGTGTTTCAATAATCGCAGCTTCACAACGTGGGTTTGTAAATGAGTGTTCTAGGATCAATGCCCGAAGAATGAGAAAGCTCCAAAGCACTAACTCAGGCAGAAGCTAATTTAAGAACTGATACATGGAATGAGGTACCGTTTAGCTTCTTGCACATTCAAGTGTTGCTATCAGGCAACGGTGTTTTGAACGTTCTGCAACGCCAACGCGAATTTCGGGAAAGGATTCACAATGCACGTTTTCTCGTCCTCTAACAGAGAACTGCAAAACGCCAATGGATGTGGACAGCGCAGTAAAGTGTGTATCAGTTTATTCAAGTGCCCTTGCAGTATGTTTTATAGCAGCAACCTTTTGTCGGAACGTTTCGTGGCGACATTTAGGGCATGGCAAGTCAGAGCTATTAGCAGGCTTTTACTAGTATGGTTAGTGCTTATTCACAATAAAGCACATAATGCATTGCTGGGAACTAGGTTTTCTGAATTTTCAGTTGGTACTAATTCAGAGGTATACGGCTAGCACTCACCAATTGCTATGAACTACAATAATCATAAATAGTGACACAGTAGATGGATTGCAGATGCATTTCTGAATGCCGTAGGTGTTCTTAGTTGAACATGATTCAAGATTGTTGTTCTGGAATAATATTATCTTTACAGTCCTTATAAACTGCTTAAGTTGTCAACGAATGTTTATTGGATTGTGATCGTGACGGTAAGATTTCTTCGTCTCTTAAAATCCTGTGTAGAATTCTCAGAAAATTGTGTGAATATTTTATGCAGAACGTTGCACCGGACATCATTACCTGTAGGAGTATTCATTATCTGGTGGCCAGAAACGCAGCTACAGCCGCTATATTTCGCCTACTAGGCATTTATCTTCTGTATTCGGGCTACCCTGTTTCAGACCAATTCCTTAATGCAACACGAAATAGCGACACGGCAAGGATGGCATCATGCTTACTCACCCAGTCGCCGCGAAGGTCTTCAACGCCGTCACTACAATTTCTGACACCGCCGCATCTTCATCATCGAAGCGTTCGTGGTCAATGAGAGGGACTGCGAAGATGTAGTTTATGTCAAATGCATGCGGTGTTCCCATCCAGGAAGGAAGCGGGCTTTTAGATGACTTGTGACCAAATACGTAAGAATGCACGGTCTGACCACGGATCGCGTGCTTTTCGGCCGTGAAGTGCATGGGACAGACGAAAGCAGAGTCGGAAATGTAGTCAACGTAGCCGCGCCTCAAAGACGCTTTGTCCTGGGCCTGTGCTGTATACTTTTCCAACATTTCCGGAAAGTCCATCTTGAGCCATGAGAATACGCCTTCGTGCAGCGATTGCTTAAACTTCTCCTCGTCAAGCCCTTCCACATCATCTGGAAGTAGCTCGCTTCTAAGAGGATAAATGAGAGAAAGCACCCCTTCGTCCTCGGTGACTCCCAGGACGATGTCCACAGAATGAAAGAATCCCTTGCTGATTGCGACAGTGGGTACCTTGGGCAGAAATTCGTTGTGGTACGTTGGAAAAAATAGAAATACTTTGGGTGCTAGGATTTCGGCCGCAGCGAGCATGATTTCGTCCGCGCTTTTCGTTCTCAGACAGTCGATCACGGTTTCTGCGTTGGAGGCCAGGCTGCGATCCCCACCTGCACAACCTACAACGGCTGCAACCCTGTCGCCCTTGCTAATGCTCTCATGGGTGGCATCAAAGAAGTCCAAGGTGTGCAGCGTGCCACTCATCATGTACGCCCTCTGGAATAGGCCACGGCTCACGGGAGACAGTATGTGGGCATGGACGCTCATTCCGCCAGCGCTCTCTCCGAATATAGTCACTCTTGACGGGTCACCACCAAACTCCCGAATATTTTCCTGGATCCACTTGAGAGCAAGGCTCTGATCCATTAGACCCATGTTTCCAGGTGCCTCCGGGCTGTTCGCGTCAAGGAATCCCAGAATTCCTAGGCGGTAGTTTATTGAGACGACAACGAGGCCAGCCTTGGCCGCAAGTGCAGCACCGGTGTAGTTGTCGTAACTCGCACATCCCTGCGTGAAGCCGCCACCGTGAATCCACACCACCACTGGAACTAGGTTGCCATCGGGAGTAGCAGGACTCCAAACGTTTAGGTGCAAGCAATCTTCGGTGTAGTCGATCTCACCAGCCATGAATCCGCTGAACACCACCTGAAAGTTGGGCGAGATGCGAGGTTTGGATTGGGCCCACGCATATACGAGCGTAATGCCGTGTTATATATTATGGTCATACCCTTAATAGTGGGTGAAACACTAAATGTAAATCTGCAAGTGGCGTAGTACAGTCTTGAGATATCCCTCTTTCAAGCAGGGTTGACGTGGGTGGATTTGAAAGTAGCCAAGACTTAAGATAAAAGCAACCAAAGCAGTCATGGTATTTAATTTTGTCGCCTAATTTGTAGCTGTAAGGAACCGAAGTGGTATTAAGAGTAGAGTTTATATAATTGAACAATAAATATTACCATACTGAATAAGCAAGGCGACAGAAATAAGAACATATTTTTTCATTTTTCTTGGTTTTCAAAGCATAGACAAGTCGAAAGTAAATGAATATTTTATAATAAATTCAGTGGCCCTACATATGAACTGTGTAGAATTGATAGTGTTCCTGCCAGATACAGAATGAAAGGAACGGAACATAAGGGCTCGTTTTTTTTGTTAAGCACTATTTTAACGAGAACAAGCCGATCATCAAGCAAAGCAAAGTATAAGGGACGGTATTTGAAATCTCCATGATAAACACGAAGAAATTTCTTCACATTTATTATTTTTTCTAGAAATTATGACAGATACAGATTAGTGTGGGAATATTCCATTCAACAATTCAATAGGAAGACTAAACGTTGAAACAAATTTTTTTTTAGGCCGCAGATTGAATTTGATCAGTATAGTTTATGTGATACCAGTCGAGTTTCAGATACTGCAATTGGGTTGGAAAACGAACAGCACAGTTCCGTTAGGTTGAGAATCTCCGTTTTTATCAAGTTCACACGAGAAGACGTGCCGTGCATCATAATTAGAAAGTTGCGCGTAGCATCAGCATAGGTGGCGGGCAGCGCGAACAGTGGGCTCATCACGAATCAGCTAGCATTCAGGCAACTTCGCCGCTGCGTGTTTGCAAGCTGCCGCGTGTCACGTTGGGGTGCCTCAATGCGGGGCAGCCTGCTGGTGGCGGAAGGACGCGTATAGGGTGACACGACCAAAATGCCCTGGAACTAATGACTTTATAGAGAAATAATAAGAAAATTGGCAACTTAACGCGCCAAAACAGAAGTTAAAGTGTATCCATAAAGTATCCATGGAGCCTGTATCATATCTGATGAAAGCACATGTGCTATCTACATGCACGATTGCCTCGTGCATACCCTGGCCTTCACCTGTTATAACCGTTTCCACCTTCGGCTATAAATAACAACGCAGAATAAACGATAGGGTTCATTTGTTTTTTGACATCCCAGCTGTCCAGTCTGTTCATTTTACACGCGAATGAAAAATGGCGTCAGAAGTGGGATGAAGTCTACCAGCTCAAGCGAATGGTTCCTGGGATAAGTGAACGCAAGAACCAACGACATGGAGCACCTGAGGCCGCCCGAACCGCTACGTTTGACAGCTGATGGAGGAAGGAACTGGAAGCGGTTTCGTCAGCAGTTCGAGTTTTTTCTGCAAGCGACGGCCTGCAAAGCCCATCCGAGGTCGGAAGCTGCGAAAACGGCCCTGCTCCTCAACGTGGCGGGAGAGGAGGCCTTGGACGTTTTCAAAAATTTCGTATTCAGCGGAGAAGAAAACAAGGAGGACTACAACACTGTAATTGCCAAATTCGAAGATTACTGCCTGGAGCAACCAAATGAAATACACGAGCGATACGTTTTCCGTTCTCGCAGTCAACGTGAGGCGGAGCCTTTTGAGCAGTTTCTACGCGAGCTGAAGAAACAAGCGCAGCACTGCAACTTCGGGACCATGGCGGACGACATGGTGCGCGACCAAATTGTTTTTGGAACAAACTCCCCAAGGGTCCGAGAAAAAATGCTCAGGGACAAAAACTTGACCTTGGAAAAAATTATCATTCTTTGCAAGGTGGCGGAAGCATCAGCTCGTCAAAATGAATTTGGCAGAAAACAAAGGAAGAACTCGATATGAACGCTGTCACAGCCAGTAAGAGCACTCATAGAGGGTGTTGGAACGACCTAAAATGCAACCATTGCAACAGAAGGCATGCCTTCAGACGCTGCCCGGCATACGGCAAAGTATGGTACTCGTGTAATGGCCGAAACCACTTCGCGTCTTGTTGCAGCGAGAAAGAGCGCGTGTATGAAGTGCAACATTAGAGCGACGACTTCGAAATACTGAATGTCGCCAGCAGCACCACAAGCAGAGAACGAGACTGGCGTGTGAACGCATGCATTGACGGCAAGTACGTCACCTTTAAGGTGGACACAGGATCGCAGGCAAACATTTTGCCACTTTCAATGTTTCGCAAGCTTAAGATGACAACCCTGATGCCCAGTAGCGCTGTTTTGAGATCCTACGGTGGCAACATGATCAAGCACATTGACAAGTTTTCAGCGTTCATCGAGATTGGTGACCGCAAGGCGTGCGCAGAATTTTTTGTAGTAAAGAAGGACCACAGCACTATCTTAGGCTTGGACACCATCGAGAAGCTTGGAATCGTACAGCGGGCTGTTGACAGCGTGACGACCAACGACACCGAAGAAATTGTCAAGGAGTTCCCACGTCTTTTCCATGGAGCCGGATACACCCCACGTGAATACAAGATTGAGCTGCACAGGGATGCCGTGCCAGTCGTCCAGCCAGCTCGGAGGGCTCCCCTGTCCCTGCGGGAGCCTCTCCGCAATGAACTGGACAGAATGCAAATGGAAGGCATCATCCAGAAGGTCAGCAGGCCCACAGATTGGGTAAGTCCCCTTGTCAATGTACTAAAGAAAGACGGCAAATTGCGGGTCTGCATGGACCCAAGACGTATCAACGAAAACATCAAGAGGGAACACTACCAAATACCGCGCCGAGAGGATATTGAAGCAGACTTGGCAGACGCGAAGTTATTTTCGCGTCTCGACGCAAATGAGGGATTTCATCAAATTGCATTAGACGAACAGTCATCGAAGATATGCACATTCGTGACGCCTTTCGGCCATTATCGCTTTCTTCGTTTGGTATAGCGTCGGCTAGCGAAGTGTTTCAAAAGGCCCTTCACGAGGTTTTTAATGGTCTTGCCGGCGTACGCGTGTACGTAGATGATGTGTTAATTTGGGGAGGGACCAGGGCCGAGCACGATGAAAGGCTGCGCAGAGCATTAGAAACAGCTGGAAAAGCAGGCGTTACCTTCAATGCATCCAAATATGTCGCTTTGGCCTACAAGAAGTTCTTTTTGGGTGACGGCATTAGCGACAAGGGTATTAGGCCAAATCCTCATCTTGTTGACGTTCTTTTGAAAATGCCAAGACCTCAGGACAAATTGGCTCTCCAAAGGCTACTGGGAGTCGTTAACTACTTCAGCAAGTACCTACCATCTCTCTCACAGCGTACGTCTACTTTACGTTCCCTCATGAAACATGGCGCCATCTTTTATTGGACACGAAAGCGAATGGCAGGCTATATGCCGGGTTTTAGGTAATGCGCCATTGCTTGCTATATTTGATCCAAGTTTCGAGACAAAGGTAACTGCAGATGCCTCTCAAAGTGTTGTCGGTGCGGCACTTCTGCAACGTCATGGAGACTGCTGACAGCCGGTAGCCTACGCGTCGAGAGCTCTAACAGACTCGGAGAAAAGATATTCGCAGATTGAAAAAGAGGCTCTGGCTTTAGTTTTTGGTTGTGAAAAATTCAATAATTTTGTTTATGGCCGCCACATCATCCTCGAGAGTGATCACAGTGCGCTGATAGACATATCAAAGAAAGGCATAAGTGATATGCCACCCAGAGTGCAACGATTTTTCTTGAGATTGATGAAATATGATTACACGCTGACGTACATTCCTGGCAAACAGATGGCCCTTGCTGATATGCTGTCGCGATCACCTGTTCCTGGACTCAAGGCAGCTGCATGCACGAGTGACGTCGAGATTCATGCCGTGACTGTCGTATCAGCACTCGTAAGTGAAACGACAGCTAGAAAACTTGCACAGGAAACAGCTCTCGATCCCCATCTTGGCACAGTGCTAAGAAAGCTGGCTAAGGCAGAGCCAGTCGACGGCCCCCCTGAAACCAGTGGCCGCAGAGCTATCCGTAGTAAATGGCATACTGTTGAAAGGCACAGAAGTGGTGATACCGACAAGCATGCGTAGCGACATGTTGAAACGGATCCAGGCAGGTCATCTTGGCCAGGTAAAGTGCAAAGCTAGAGCAAGGCAAATGGTTTATTGGCCGAATATTAACTCAGACATTCAGTCCTTGATCGAAAGATGTCCAACTTGCAAGACATACGCTTATAAGCAGCCATCGGAGCCTTGAATTATGCAACCAACGCCTACTCAGCAATAGTACCGTGTCGGTGTCGATCGCTTTCAATACTCGTGAAGACATCATTTGTGAGCCTATGACTTCATGTCCAATTTCCCCGAGGTGGAGCTACTGCCTGATACAACAGTCAGTACTGTCATCGATAGACTGAGTGCAATATTTTTTAGGTACGCATACCAGCCGAGGTTTCTACTGACAATGGCCCACAGCTTAGCAGCCAAGAGTTTATTGTTTTCGCGAAGAGTTACGACTTTAAGCATGTGAAATCAAGCCCGCAGTATCCTCCATCGAACGGGCTCGCAGAAAAGGGTGTACAAGTTGTAAAACTTATCCTAAAGAAAACAAAAGCTGCAGGAAAGTGTTTTTGGCTGGGTTTGTTGAGTTACAGGGTGAGTCCTGTTGAAAATGGCCGGTCCCCGGTTGAACTCTTGCAAGGAAGGCGACTGCGCACACCATTGCCGGACTTCAATCCAATATCGGCAACCCTCGTCAAGAAACACCGGCAGAGAAGTCATCATAGGCGCACCCTACCTGGCCTCTGCGACAATGATGTGGTACGCTTGAATGGGACATCATGGGCAACGAAAGTTAAGGTGGTCGGATCGGCCGGCCCACGATCCTTCTACTTGCGCACAGAGAACAATACCATGCTGAGGCGCAACCGTGGGCATCTTCTGGCGACGAAGGAACCATATAGTGTTGGTTCATCAGACGACGAAGACATTGCCAACAACCACACACCATTTCAAGGTGCAGCGTCATCGACCACCGCAGCCTCACCCGCGGAAGCTCAGCAGCTGTCGCCTCAACCACTGAGACGCAGTCGACGACCAACGCGGCCGCCAGAGCGTCTGGCTTATGACCAGCAGTTCCAGCAGACAAGCCAGCGGTAGTAATTCTAGCTGTTTGGAAGGAGGATGTGTCATATCTGATGAAAGCACATGTGCTATCTACATGCACGATTGCCTCGTGCATACCCTGGCCTTCACCTGTTCTAACCCTTTCCACCTTCGGCTATAAATAACAACGCAGAATAAACGATAGGGCTCATTTGTTTCTTGACAACCCAGGTGTCGAGTCTGTTCATTTTACGCGCGAATGAAACAGAGCCAACCTGAAATTTTCTTCGCTACGCAAGGTCGTAAAATTGCCAATTCGGCGCAAAGAGCCATCAATGGCATCCCAGCTTGGAAGCGTTTGATTAAGTGAGCAGTATTTTTGCTCCAAGCATTGAGAAGCGATTGGTTTGTCGTAAAAGCTTACGTATAGTATAGCCATTCACATTACTCCGTCTTAAATAATCTATATAACCCTTCTTATAATTATGTAGTTGCCACCACGAATTAGCGGTTAATATAATAGAATAAACGGATAATATAAACGCGCGTGTATGTATGTATGTATGTATGTATGTATGTATGTATGTATGTATGTATGTATGTATGTATGTATGTATGTATGTATGTATGTATGTATGTATGTATGTATGTATGTATGTATGTATGTATGTATGTATGTATGTAATGTATGTATGTGTGCATAAACGTTTGTATGGGATACGGTATGAGAAGAGGACCTGCTAGTACACAAAGGAAGGTGCTTTTAGAAGGTGATCACTTTTTTACTGCGCGTGCCACGTGCACGAAATTCGTCGTCTCTACAGGAATCGGGCTCGATTGTACTGTATGCCAAGCATTCCAAATGCATCGCGATGACCGACAGGGACATCGGCTAGCCCATTTCAGCTGCTCTTTGTGACTCTCTACTAATGTGCCACCTTGCCGTCGGCGTCTCGCTCATTCTGTCACTTGCGTTTGCCCCCCAGATATCGCGACGGCATGGCTGTTGCTAGAGTTATTGCAAATGCCACCTTTTACCGTAACTCGCTGTTGCTCACTGCACTGTCACTCGCTTGAAGCGCGTCATCGCCATGGCCGATAACGGAATCGATCGTGTTGTAAGTCGCGTGTTGCGAACGCATCGCGACAGCCGGTAAGTGTTTGAGCTGACTATACCTGAGCTATGGTGTGACACTCTCGAGATGTGCAGCCCATTATTGGGCATTTCAGGGTGAATTCACCGAAGGAAAGCACAAACTGTATATGTACATAGAAAAATAAGAGATTGCATTTTTTCACTTTTGCATTTTTGCCACCTGTCGCAGGGTTGGCGAAAGCATTGAAACACGCAATATTAAATATTATACGTGTGATATATTTGTTGGTCACACCGGAAAGAAACGCACTTGAAAAACAGGCAGTGTGGCACTGAATAGCTGCAGGTCATTCCTGGCGATTAAAGAGTTCGTCCGAATTGCGGATATATCGACCATCCTTGTGGGGTATCTGCGTGGGCTATCTCTTCGCCTGGCGAGGAGCAACTGTGGGGACTAACAATTGCTCTGGTAAGGTCTTATATGAGGACTAAATGTTTGCCCATTGAGGTTCAAGTGTTAGTACTAACAGTTCGTTTTTGAAACGGGATCTAAATTTTAAACCCTGTTCTGCTATAGTATTAGTGATATTGGAAGCCACGTTAGTCTCCGAGGAAATGAACTGCGCACGCATTGCAACTTCTTTTTGCTTTGGAGTGTACCAACAGGGTAACCTACTTATGTAAAGAAATTATTCGAAGAGTAGGGGTTGATGGTGCGCATATGGTAGACGTTACCAGATTATGGCTGCATACTCATCGCTGCTCTAAAGGGAAGCATGTAAAACCATTGTATAGTGCTAATACTAGCATACGCGGAAGTGGCCTTGAAAATTAGAAACTCAAAAAGTTAATAACCATGCGGCGTGCCATCGAACGGAAAATAACAGGCATATTCATTATTAAGGGATAGGAAGACAGTATAGTGAATCAGAACAGAGGCAGATGGCCGAAATCCTAATTAGCATAAAATGAAAAGAGTGTTCGTGTCATGTCACAATCTGTGACAAATAAATGATCGATCGTAAGTTAGCGCGTCGGGATTCATAACATGATATGAGAAATGCAGCCAAGGACAGGAAACGGTTAGGTGGGAGATTAGAAAGAACGCTGCGTCCTGTCGTCTTTCTTGTGTCGTTTTGGTGCGCTGAAAGTTACATTAGACAAGCACTAACTAGATCGTCAAAGTAGGGTATGAAATGGGGGGGGATGAATTAGGAAATTTGCACGCATCAAATGAAACCACAGTTAACTTGACCATTTGGTAATGGTTCACGGTGCTCTTGCGCAATACATCAAAGGAAATCAGCTCGACGAAACAATCTCTTGGGAGAGTCGGTCTCCGGCTTCCATATTTTCAGTGCGAAACACCACAGACAAGAAGCCAAGAAAGACACACGCAGCACTGACTGAAGGCTGAAGCTTCATTGAAGGGAGCAAGCGTTTTACACCCGATGGTGACCAGAAGAAAGGGACATTAGTGCCGGCAGGAAACAGACATGCGTCAAATTTCACAATCAAAGTACTTGATGTCTTTTTGGGACAGTGCTACTGTGGGTGCACTTATACACATGTTCTGCAATCTTGGAATCACATGTACCTCCCATATTTATTTTCATAAGGCTTAATGGTGTTTTCCTATGACACTGCAATCTTTGTACATTGGTACACAGGAATCACTGTTGTTTTCGTCTGATCAGCAATCCCTGCATTATTTTACAACATGGCCACAAGTGGCCACGCGTGTGACATGGGCCCGGTGCTCTATTAATATTTGGTTTAAACATCGTCCAGCTCGTCACACGTACTATTTTCCATACGATAACGCCAGAAAATAAATCAAACTTTTCCCGCTCCCGAAAAGCTACTTGACATGCTTAACTGACCGCCGTCGAGATTCACCATTCCTACAATTAACTTTTTGCACATGCTAACTTTTTTTTGGCGCCGGCAGGCCGACCGTTCCACACCCGCACGTCTTCCAATTCTTATGAGGCTGTGTCAAAACGTCGTGAAGGTAGGGCGCAGTAAAAACACACACAAACACACACACACTCACACACGCAGGTACACGCGCACACACACGCACGCACACGCACAGAGCCGCACACGGAAACTAGCACATTAGAACTCGAGATGTCAGTGTCCGCCGCGCTGGTGTAGCGTTTACGGCACTCGGCTGCTGACCCGAAGTTCGCTCGTTAGATCCCGGCCGTGGCGGTCGCATTTCGATGGAGGCGAAACGCCGAAGGCCCGTGTACTGTGCGATGTCAGTGCACGTTAAAAAACGCCAAGTGGTCAAAATTTCCAGAGCCCTCCACTATCGTATCGTGGTTTTAGGACGCAAAACTCTAGATATTATTATTATTATATCGAGATGTCAGCGAGATAGTCTCACAAAGAGAACGAAAAAGAAGCTCTTGCAAAAAGTTGCTGCAAAAATAAGACATCTTTGAGAGAGTACTTCAACCTGCGGTGGACATAATATAGGACGACGAAGACGATAGGGGTGTTGCATTTGAAACGGCGGATCTAGCTACCACGAATAATTGCATTGACCCACAATTCCAAAGATTTCAATTATAGACAACGTCTCTTTGCCGTGTATAGGCAAAATGAATTGCCTCTAAAAACAGCATCCGGACTTATAGGATCGCGTTAGTGAATGAGCTTTATGCACGCTTCTGATATATTGTGGGTACTTCGAAAAAAGTGGTAATGATGCTCGTCTGTTGACGCGAAGGTCGCGGGAGCAAATCCCGGCCGCGGCGGCCGCATTTTGGTGGAGGAGAAATGCTTGAGGCCTGTGTACTTAGACTTAGTTGCATGCTAAAGAACCAAAGATGGTGGTAGCCTAATTGCTGGAGCCCTCCACTACAGCATTCCTCCTAATCATGCCGTAGTATTGGGACGTGAAACCTCAACAATTATTATTACGCTTCGTAAAAAGTTTGGGGTTAAGTGATTTAAACGCTTTACATAATGAAATAAATCTGTGGAGAAGACGTTATAGGTATCTCAATATGCATAACCACCGTCCTTGAGGGATTCCATTAGGAGAATTGACTAACAGAACATTGAGCCGTCGAACCTTGCCGTACTGATTTGCGAGATATTAGAAGCGTGTTGTAGCTGACGTTGATTATTTCAAAGGCCAGTAAATGCATTTTATTCATTACACTTGGTCTATTTGTATTGCGAAACAATTCACGGAATTTATCCGGCGTGCCTAGTATACAATTATTAAGGCATCGTTGAGATTCGTTTTTCCACTTGGCAAGCAGTGCCTAGTCTATTTAGGCTAGTAGTTAGCCATCAAGTAATATAAACATGTATAACAAAAATTAAGCGCTAGTTAAAGTAGTCAACAAAAGCCACGTCATGGTAACAACAGTAGTTATTTTGCCATACTGATTGATGACTCACAAATGAATAATAAATTCTTGGTAAAAATATCTGTAGATTATTTCGATAGAACGTGCGCTTAATAGTCCAGAAGTTCACTGAAGTGTAGTTTGGTTTTATGCGGATTTATTGTGGGCATCGGGAACTCGGTCCATGTTTAACGGCTTCATACCTGCGGGCAAGCAGTCCGCCTGCTCGTTGCGTCCAGGATTCCTTCCCAAGGCTTTACTGGCTGAGGTGGAAGAAATCGCAGCCTGCCTACAGGTGGCTGCGCGAATGGGATGCCGCGGTACTCTTCCACCTTTTGCCCTAGTACATTCAGGCGATTTCCTCCAACTCGTCCCAGACGGGTCACTTTCTCCACGTCGTACGCGTGGCCGCAGCTCACTGCCGCCGTGAACAGGAGCAGCACGCAGCACCGTGCCACACCCATTTCGTAGAACACCGGTTCTTTAGGGACTCGTCACCAGGCAGCTGTAAATAATTGTGACATTTTGTTTACGTATTTATTTACGCGACCAGGATTCGAAGAGATTACAAAAGCGAATCGGTTGAGTAGTAGAAAGAAGTATCGGAGTTTGTAAAGACGTAACTTACTAATTAGGAAATTTCAGGAAACCTTAAGGTAAATAAATGCATATTGTCTTCGTCTTCACGACATGCGCGCAACTAAACAATAAAAACGCGAAAATATTGCTATGGTTGGTTCGCCCCGATCCAGAGAAAGTTCACGCTGTCAAGGATTTTCCCGTACTGAGCCGTGCGAACGAGGTTCGAGTCTTTGGAGGCCTTTGTTCGTACTTTCGAAGATTTGTGCGCAATTTAGCTGATTTGTGCGCCCTCTCTTAGAACTACGCAAGAGGGATGTAGCTTTTGCCCGGGGCCCTGAACAAGCCATGGTATTCGTTGAACTGACACAGCAGAAGTGCGCACCGACGCCAGCGGCCATAGCGTCGGCGCTTTTAGGCTCAACGACCCAATGGGAGCGATTGCGTCCTTCTCTACAGTAGCCGTCTTTTGTTACCAGCGGAGCGAAATTATTGGATCACTGAATGCGAATGTCTCGCGCTCTTCTGTACAGTGGGCGAATGTCACCTATACATGGCCTATATTTGTATGGACGGCCGTTCACCGTTATCACCTACCATCACGCTTATACTGGCTGTGGTCGTTAAAACATCCTACAGAACTTCGGGGTCGGTGGGAGTTACGGCTAGAAGAGTACTCGTGCACAGTTGCCTATAAGACGGGCCAGCTACATGAGGATGCTGATTGCTTGTCGTGTCATCACGTAGACCCGCCAGATGTTCCCTGAGAGCGGCGAGTCTGCATGCGTGTTGGCACTTTCCTCGTTTGCCAACATCGCAAAAGAGCAACACCGTTATATTGACTTGAGATACACCATCAATAGACTGCGTGGCAGAACTCCTCCTTTTCTCCTTATGTTTGTGCTATAAGGTGGCGTCCTGTATGACTACAACATGCATTCTGACAAACCTGACCTGCTGCTGGTTATAGCTTCACACACGCGCCAGACTGTTTTCGCGCAGTTGCACGACATTGCTACCACTGGTGATGTATCTGGAGGTCTCAAGGACTTATGACCGTGTTGGACGTCTATTTTTTGGCCCCGTATTTACCACTCCGTTCACCATTACATTGCTTCAGGAAAATCCTCTTAGCTCCACGAAACACCAGTCATCTCTTGAGCAGGACGCCTTCAGCCCATAGACATACCTTCTGAACCATTTTACAGGGTTGGTACTGACCTTCTCGGCCCTTTTCTTCTATCAGTCGGGGTAAACCTCGAAGACATCATACTTCGCCACGGTGCTCTTCGACAACTCATTACAGATCGGGGTCGATCCTTTCTATTAAAAACGGTCGAAGGAACTTTTCACACTTGCGCTAAAGAGACACGTTCACCACAGCGTATTACACTCTCAGGAATGGCCTCGTGGAGTGGCTGAACAAGCGGCTGAACAGAACTATAACATGCACGCTCGCGGTGCAGATTTCTCCAGATCATCGCGACAGGGACGAAGCTCTGGTGTTCATAATGTTTGCCTACAACATGTCTCGACATGAACCGGCGGGCTTCTTTCCATTTCTACTCTTGTTTGGACGAGAACCCACAATGCCTTTCGACACGCTCATTTCTGCAATTCTTGATACGACACCAAATTTATAGAGAAAAGGCAAAAACGCCAACCAAGAGTTTCTTTAAGAACCCGACGTTCCGAAGCCTGACCGGCTTCTTCTTCAGGGGTGAGAAGGCCCGAGACCTGCGGCGCTTATATACGCCTTCTTCTTGCCGAAACTTTGCGCAAGCCCTGGCTGTAGAGAGAGGGCAGTGTTCCCGTGGTGCGATTGATGTTTTCGGCTGTTTGCTGTATATGCCACGACTCGAGGAATAGCCGCCGGCGAAGGTTTCTTTCTTCTTCGAGGATGACTGCGTCGTCTGGACTAATCCGGTGATCGAACCTCTCGCAGTGTTCCGCTAACGCACTCCGTTCGCTGTTTAGTTGACGGAGGTCGTTCTTGTGTTGCCGCATTCTCTCTCGGAAGTTCTTTGTTTCCCCAACGTACGCGGCGGGGCAGTCGGAGCACGCGATCTTGTAAACAACGCCCTGCGCTTTTTCAGCCGGTGCGCGGTCTTTGGGACGAGGAATGAAGCGGCCGATGGTGGTGGCTGGCTTGTGAGCTACGTCGACCCCTGCCTTTCCAAGTAAACGGTAGGGTCATTCCACGCCAAACGTCCCAGCCATTTTGGCGACGATCTCAAATGTACTCGAAAAAAATCGTGCTTATTTGCTGCATTGAAAGCAATGAATTGCTAGAATATTACTGAGAGAAAAAAATTTTTGGCCACGTGGGTGCCTTCTGAATTTCCCGGAATGTCGTCTGGGAAATTTGTGAGAATATTTATTCTGTTTGTGAGAATATTTATTCCAAGAGTATCGTTTGTTGTTTCTACACCAAATCTGGTTTACATATTAAGCAGAGGTGTTTGTGTAAGGCGCTTTAAGCCGAATAATATTCGTGCCAGTTTTCTGCCATGTAAGCCGCCAAGAATTTAGCCAAAATGTTCTATGTTTGCATTTTTTCCATTGCAACATTTTGCATTGCATGAATATCTGAGCAATGAATATTTAGTCAGCACCACATGTAGTTTGCGAAAAAAATATTTTCAGACCCCTCAAGTTTCTAAACTTTACGGGAAAAAATCACGAATTTCAGAAAATCGTCATTTTTTTCCCCATTGTGACGCAATTCGCACCACGTGGTGGTCCAATTAAAAATCAGCTTTATACCTCAATCGAAAGCAAATGAACAGTTCTTCTTATATGGCAAGTTTTATCATTACAATTTTTGTTTTAAGGAAGAAAATAATTTTCGAAGTTTCCCATTGACGGCTATATGCCCATTCGGTCATAGGACAGCTTCCTGGTTGAAGTTCCCCATTGTCATCAATGGGAAACTTCAAAAATTATTTTCTTCCTTAAAACAAAAATTGTAGTGATAAAACTTGCCATATAAGAAGAACTGTTCCTTTGCTTTCGATTGAGGTATAAAGCTGATTTTTAATTGGACCACCACGTGGTGCAAATTGCGTCACAATGGGGACAAAAATTACGATTTTCTGAAATTCGTGATTTTTTCCCGTAAAGTTTAGAAACTTGAGGGGTCTGAAAATATTTTTTTCGCAAACTACATGTTGTGCTGACTAAATATTCATTGCTCAGATATTCATGCAATGCAAAATATTGCAATGGAAAAAATGCAAACAGAACATTTTGGCTAAATTCTTGGAGGCTTACATGGCAGAAAACTGGCACGAATATTATTCGGCTTAAAAGCGCCTTACACAAACACCTCTGCTTAATATGTAAACCAGATTTGGTGTAGAAACAACAAACGATACTCTTGGAATAAATATTCTCACAAACAACACCCAGACGACATTCCGGGAAATTCAGAAGGCACCCACGTGGCCAAAAAATTTTTTCTCTCAGTAATATTCCAGCAATTCATTGCTTTCAACGCAGCAAATAAGCACGATTTTTTTCGAGTACATTTGAGATGGTCGCCAAAATGGCTTGGACGTTTGGCGACCATCTCGCCAAACGTTCCAGCCATTTTGGCTGGGACGCTATTGTTTCGCTCGCGCCCGCGATGTAGGGAATTGACACCCGGCGACGTTGCGGCGGCGCCGTTGGAGACCTTGTTTCCCGGTCCTTCTTCCTGCGTAGGGCCTTACGGATAAAAGCCTCTGTGTAACCGTTGGTGCCGAGGTCACGGATGATTTTTGCCCTTTCTTCCTTCTGCCGTCGTGGAGACGAGCAGACTCGTTCGGCCCTGTTGACCAGGCTACGCACGACGGAGAACTTGTGACAGGCGGGGTGGGCTGAATTGAAGTGGAGGTAGCGTCCTGTGTGCGTCGGTTTCCGGAAGACGGAGAATGAAAGGCTCTGTCGTTGCCTTCTCACCAACACATCCAAGAACGGGAGGGTTGATTGATTCTCCATTTCCGCTGTGAATTGTATGTGGGGGTCCACGGAGTTTAGGCTGGTGAGCAGGTTGTTGACCTCGCCGGACTTCACCACACAGAAACAGTCATCCACGTAGCGCACAAACAACTTGGGTTTCGGGTCACACGAGGCAAGCGCTCGCTCTTCGACATCTGTAGAAGAAGCCGGTTTAAGAATGTCGGGTTCTTAAAATAAAACTTTTGGTTGGCGTTTTTGCATGGCGTGTTCGCGCTGCCAGGAACTGGACGAATTACACTAGAAGGGACAGGCACACAGGGTGAAGCACGTAACAACTGTTTATTTTTTCGTGCCACACCTTTCTTATGTGTGACCCAAAAGAAAAAAAGAAAAAAAAGAAAAAGAAAGGAAACACATCCAATCAATAAGACACACGAAAAAAAGTGGAGCGTCACCTTCTACGTCAAACACATGCCAGTCAACATATCTAAGTTATCATACCTGATTTCAAGAAATCTATTTCTTTTTGAGAAAGGAGGATAGAAGGTGCGCTAACGCAACCTTCACTTGTGTGAATGAAATAAGCCTCTATTAATTCTCTTTCTGTTTGATCGGCTGCTCGCTTCATTACTTCTGTGCCCGAAAAAGAAGGCTTACACATACACGCGGCGCAGTGCGCAGCCAAGTTGCCGGGGTGTGTCAATAATGAGCATACATAGTTGTGTTCCTTAAGCCGAACGTTAAGGCAACGGCCTGTCTGGCCGATGTATTTCTTGTCACAAGAGAGTGGGATGCCGTACACAACACAATCTGTGCAGTCCACAAACTTGTTCCTATGTTTGATAGTGCAAGTGTCTCCCTTCCCTTCGCTTAGTGATGCATTTACCTTCCTGCAAAGACCCTTCAATTTCAGGGGTGCCGAGAATACAACGTCGACGTCGTATTTTGCCGCAATTTTCTTGATCTTATGTGAGAAGTGATGAACATAGAGTTAATATACTGACTCTAGAGGAAAAGCTCCACATAGGGCCCATGCATTAAAACCTCTAACCGCTCGGGAGCCGCCATGATGGAACGGTACTCAGCTTTCGGGTGACGTTCACTCGCACTCGCCACTGCATTAGGTCGAATTTTTAGCTCGCGGCAACAGAAAACACGTACGAGGAGACACTGTATACCTCTCACCCGACGCGCAAGCAAGCCGGCGCAATCGGCCGCACACTGCGCGGCAACGCTCAGAAATGTTGACACGATACAAGGATGGTGGCGCCATCTATTAAACAAACCTGCAAACGCTTCTCTCCGCGTGCAGTAAATTGCATAAATGGCTGTTGCATCTTTCCTAAAACTAGTTGATATGAACATCAAACAATTTCCGTTCGTTTATAATACGTAAACACACTTGTTTAATATTTTTATTGCGAGAATTTGAGTGTTTTCAAAAGCCATATAGAGCGCTTCTGTAAATTACTGTAATGGCAACAGTGACAACGTTCCAAGATGTCGCCGCTCGCGTGGTTATAGCTTTAGCGGCCCAGCTTTTCCTCTAGAGTCTGTTATATTAACTCTATGGTGATGAACGTACGGGATTACCACAGGTTTTCGCCTCTGTCCACTCTGACCTGAGCAAGAGGGAGCCTTCTTGCCGGAAGTGACGGTGCGTAGTATCTTCTCGGCTACCGAGCAGATCAACTTATCGGGGTACAAGGCCTGCTTGAGCCTCGCAACCTGTCGAGCAATGCTATCTTGAACCGCGTGCCTACACGATTTTTTAATGGATTGCTGTATGCATTGCACGGCCACACCTCTTTTGACAAGTTTCGAGTGGCCAGAGTCAAACCTAAGCAGATCCTTCTAGTGTAATTCGTCCAGTTCCTGGCAGCGCGAACACGCCATGTATTCGCACCAACTAGCCCCCATTGCAGCTTTACTGGCGTTTTTGCCTTTTCTCTATAATCTATTTTCCAACCAGGCAGACTTCTGCCGAATGTTTACGTTTGACACCAAATTTGACTCTTGATGCAATCCCTAAAGCTGTAGAAGCACATAGGTTGTCCGCATTATCTTAGCGCTTCGCACGAAAATCAACGACTTGTCTACGGTGCCCGCCATCGCAATGTTCACTTCAATTCTGGTGACATGCTCCTTCTCTGCACGCTGTCATGGCGAGTTGGCCTGAACGAGAGCTAGACTTCACCGTTGACTTCGTACCGTGTCTTGCATCAAGTTCCCGATGTCACATATGAATTCACATCTCTTCACACCACCAAAGAGCGATCCAGTTTTGATAATGTTCACGTCACACGGATGAAGCAATATTCCTCGGACCAGCCAAGCACCAGGGACGGTGCCTTCACGCTGGCGGTGATGCCGCGGGGAGCCAGAGGTGAACAGAGTGCGGAAGCCAACGATGCTTGGTGATCTCTTGTGCAGACTGGGCTCCGTCTTGTATTCCTGCTTTCGAGCATATGTTGCATTCTGAAACGCCTTTTTTCTTCGCAGTCAATATTATTGACTGCAAGAGCTGCACGGTCACTCAGTCTGTGTGGCATCTGCATGATTAAAGATATGTTGGCCGAGTGGCTTTCTAGCTTCCATATTTAGGCGAGAGACGACACCACAGAGAGGAAGGCGCACAAGACAAGACACGGAGCGCTGACTGACAACTGATATTTTGTTGAAACCCGCAAGCCCTTTATGCCCCCTGGTGGCATGTAAAAACGTGCAAGGCACATGCGCGGACGGAACATTCATGCCGGCAGAAAACAGACATGCGTCAGTTTTCAGAGTGAAGGTACACATGTCCTAAGATACCGTGCGACTATTAAGCAGAACTAACAGAAAAAATAGCCACTGAAAGTATGGTGGATGTTAGCAGTCGTAATTATGCTGTAAAATGTGAAGAAAGTAAAGTGGACGACAACATAACTAGCCTCTGGCAGGGACCGAACCTGCGGCCATCGAAGAGCGTGTCCGACGCTCTACCAACTAAGCTACTCATACAGCAGAGTTCTTCCAGGAAACTTTTTAGGCGGGGTCATATTGAAACCAGTGGATCGAGAGGAAGGCTGCGTATTAAGTTTAAGAATTTCAAGTTTCCAAACTGCCCGTTTTTGACACACATTGACACTTGATATGTGGTCACAAATTTCTGGTGTATATATGACGCACAATAAGAAAGCCGAAAGCAAGGGCGCCTGTATCCTACTGCTTGCACTGGAGTTGGCGACCTTTTAAACCACGATAAGTGGTGGGAGGCCCGGCTCACTGGCGCTGCGAGCGCACATTTGCTATTTATATCTCTCTACGGCGAGCACTTGCAAGGGACCAACCTTAACCGGAGCGATGGGCGGTGGTCCAGAGTGGTCGGCAGTGAAGCGGAGTGGGGAGAGTAATTTTCACCGCCACCCACCGTGCGGATAAATTTGTCCTATAATTTTAATGTAAGATAAGACGGTCATAATAACCGAGTTGAACTGAGGGATACATTATTATGTCCCTGGGAAATGTTCCGAAAAACTGCTTACACTGTGTCCTCATGCTTACTTTTTGTTTTCAATCTCGTGAACATAAATTAGATTTGTGATGATCGGCCTGGCAATACTGCTTTCCTTTATGAAGTTATTCAAAAAGTGCAAGGAGTGTTCTGAGCGTTTTCTTTCTTTCTTTCTTTCTTTCTTTCTTTCTTTCCGTTTAACCCCATTGACGGCGTTTGCCAGAAGATTGAAGGCTACTCGGGGCCTTCAGTTTACGCCTCGTTCGTCTTTTGTGTTGCGGTTCACTTGGATTGTCTTCCACCAACGAATATTGTAGGCCGGTAGGAAGGAAAGCAGATTTTATTCCCGACTTCCATCGAATGCGTTATCAAATGTTTTCACATATGACAGGAACTTCTCTGAGCAGTCTGTGTTCAGTATGGCAGTTACAGGCGATGTAGTTCGATCGCATAATCTTGCCAAAGAGTACACATGTGCACGACCGGTTGCTTGGAAAATATTTGCATGCACGTCATTACTCTCTAATATCTAATTTCGTTTCAAACCAGAAAGACGTGCGAAATGTTACAGTCCCAAGTATAACTGTGTACTCACTTTCTCAGCACCCGCAAGAGGCCGAGTTGCTGGAGCGAAGAGGGCGAAAGACTGTCAAGGATGTTGTGTAGCAGCAGTTTAAAGCATGCTCTACGGCACGGCGATAATACGTATTTCTGGCGTCTGTGTCCGATAGCTTCAGCGGAGAAGATAAAGCGTGCTTCTGGCGTCCGCGGTGAGATTTCTTCCCGGTCTGTGGGCCTATCTTGCGCCGTGATAGGAGCAGCCAACATTCACATATGTTTCTCCTTCTGTGCCTCAGATAGTGCTTTCCCTTCTGTCACAACACACTTGACGGCAACAGGAGCGACGTTTAAATGGGAGCCGCACCAACTGTATCAGTGCTGTCAAAAGAACTTGCATGGCACCTAATCAGATTAGTCCTATTATTACCCCAGCTCCAACAAATGGCGTTTTGCTATAACCCTCTACCAATGGAAACTTGTGACATTCTTAACAAGGTAGTTAGATAGAGAGGTGGGCGAACTGAAAAGATTGCATGTTGCAAAAACTCAGCGCGAACAAGACATATGTTTGTTTACTAGATTGCGAGGTACACAAGCTCAACCATTTCTTTGACGTCGGACGCCTTGGCAACACACGCTGTGTGAAAATAACGTGCAAAAGTGACTGCCTCCCCTCCCCCCCCCCCCCCCCCCCCATGTGAAGGCTGGCCACTTTCGTCACCAAGTTCGTCTATTTATCCCAAGACCTGTGCAATCCGGCGAAGTCCGGCGAAGACGACGTCGCCGTCGACGGTCATCACGACGGACAACGTCAACTTCAGGAAGGAAACGAACTCATCTGGGAGCACTGCCAGCTGCAGTTTCCAGCACGGAGAACGCCGACGTTGGAAAAGAAAAAAACAAGCAGACCTCTTTCTACCAAAAAACGGCGGCCACTTGCACGTAGACGACTTGTGGAAGAACCACAGCAGAAGCCGCCTCCTTGAGAGCAAGCTGCTACAACAGAGGACTTGCGGAATACAATCCAGCAAGCGATAGTTCTCCTGCGACCCTTAATTAATGCCATTCGCGTGTTGTTAAGCGACAGGCACACCTCGTCAGCCAGAAGTGCACTCCAGTACTGGACGCTCTAAGTCCCGTACTGGCAGCCCTTGAGTAGATAATGGCTCACCAGTCACTGTCATTCAGGGAAGAGGTGCGAAAGGCCGCGATTTTCTAGTGGAATGCCCGGGGACTGAGATCGCGCATTGCCGATTTCCGGCGGTTCGTGTACACCAATATGTTCCCCATCATCGTCATCTGCGAGCCGAACTTACCGAACGCAATCAGACCCTCTGGATATGACATATTTATGCCTTCGACAACTGTCGAAAACAGCAAGGTCCTAATTGTTTATTCGCCGTGACCTCACCTACATTCATCAGCCCGCGTCCCATCATGACGACAATAAATATATATGTTTAACAGTGAAGAAGAACCGTCACTTTTGTGGATGCCTACCTTTCTCCATCAAGTCGATTTGACCGTAAAAGTTTACAAGGCATCCTGTCATCAACACCCCGCCCTTGCGTCGTCATCGGTGACTTCAATGCTCATCATACGCTCTGGGGAAGTACGAAGATCAAAGCGAAACGCCGAAATTCGGTGTCTATGTGCATTCTATGTAATGGGTAACATGACTTAAACAACGAGCAATTATGCGCGGGAAATGCGGGAAAACTTTTCGACCTTGCTAAGCACCCACTACGTGGTCTTAAGGGAATACGTGCAGTAACGTATGTGCCTTTTGTGATGGGTCGAAGGCTTTATATGCCAATGTCGTTAAGATATTCACATCTTCCGACGCCCGATGGCAATGTACGCTTGTACCACGTAATATTACATGTTGTATTGGGACGCCTGCATACAGGACGCGTGTGTTTGTAAAGCATGAAATTAATTTCACTGCATTTCCAAGCAGAGGAAGTTATTTTATGCGTAATACCAAGCAGAAGCGTATGCGTAATACCAAGCAGAAGCGTGGCTGTGTTTAAAGAAAAAAAAAAAAAGAAGCGTGGCTGTGTGGTAGAACACCTGCTTGCCACGCAGACGACCTGGGTTCGATCCTCATTCGGACCCGGAAATTTTTATTATTTATTTTATTTGCATCTTTCTCAATTTTTCGGTCACGGACAAGTTGATTTTTCGCTCACAACCAACGACGCCGACGCCGACGCCGGAGTTTCTTCGAAACGAGCTCTTTAACGCTATCATGTTAACAACCAGGCGTCCCACAGTGCGAATTGTGTAACCAGGCGTCACACAGTGTTAATTGTGTAACCAGGCGTCCCACAGTGCGAATTGTGTAACCAGGCGTCACACAGTGTTAATTGTGTAACCAGGCGTCACACGATATGAATTGCATAATGAGTGGGTCGTTGAATGCCTCTTATGCATTAGAAAGGGCTCAGCCATAATTCTTCATCGTCATCAGCCACCGCATCAATTTATGGCGTAGTGCAGGGGTCTCAAACACGCGGCCCGCGGGCCGCATGCGGCCCGCGAGCCTCTCACTTGCGGCCCGCGGCCCGCACATGACTGTTTTCGCCCCAAAATTTTTAAATTTTCTTAATAGGTATATTCGTGAACTGCACAGGCCTAAAGCATTGTTTTAGCGAGGCACTCCATGTGGTAACCCTGCCTTGAGGCACAACCGTGAAACAAAAGCTACATTACAGAATCGGCGTTCAGATTTTAGTCATTTTGGAGATCGGTATCCATATGTTGTTGGAATCCTGACACGAAATCTCCTTCAGAAATTACCCTTATATTAGTTATGGGAAAGGTTTTCTTTCAAATGGCAACGTGTGCTGACAGTTTGTACAACCCCCCCGTTCTTACCTTCTTCACAGCGCCGGCCCTTGCGGGACCAAATTGTGTGACTGCGGCCCGCTGGCTGAGGTGAGTTTGAGACCCCTGGCGTAGTGGGTACCTTGCAAGCCCACTTGTATTAGCAGCCCCAAGAGAGTTTGCAACGGGTTCTAGAAATGCTGCTCTTTCAGCTTTGGCTGTGACTGTGTTGCGCTTTCCGCGCAGGCCTGGCGCTTTTTACAACGCCCAGCGCATCTGCTAGACACCGTAAAACTTACAATGCAAATGGGCGACCATAAATGTACAAAAGGCGCCTTTAACCTGACGGGAGCCGTCGCAATCTATAGACGTATCGACATAGCCTCCGCCCTCCTCCCTGTTTCTTGCTGCCGCAGTGTGACAGCAGGTAGTTGGAAAGGGAAACTGGGGAAGCCTCGCGGGTGAGTGCGAAGCACTGTGCGCTATGCGAATGCAGCTTTCGCGCCAGACCCAGCGGTATCGTCGACATCGCGAGGAGAGAGCATGCGGAGTACTATTGCCGAGTGCCGAGTTTTGTCGGTTCAGCGTTCTTTTCCAGCGTGCGCTCGACCTTATTCCTTTCTAACGCACTCATGCTGCGGCGTTTACGCGGCTACATTGCGTGGATGCGTCGCTGGCGTTGTATTACCTCTTTACCTGTATTAATTATTGTATTATATCTGTATTCATGCAAGATTGAACTGTGTTCTGCGAATGTTTTTCTTACGCCTTTGCATTTCTGTCTTGCTTAATTTGCATGCATACATTTAGTGCAACTATCGTTGTGCAGTCTTTACCAGTGCCTTTGCGTGCGGGATTTTTCCATGTGGTTAGGTTTCGCTTCAGGTGTACTATGTATATGGACTTCAAAGAGGCTACATTCTGCCACTTCACTTTTTGTGGATTATGCTTTCTTTATGTTGTAGTTTCTTTTTTTTTATTTCCTTACACTAATGTGACGACGTTCCCCTGTTATACCCAATGCCTGTAAAGCATACCGTATGAAAGGAAATGGCTGCCATTTGTTCATAAAGAAATATATTATAAATGTGTTCCTAAATGGAAATTTGAGCGCAGCTGTATGTGTTTTCATTTCACTATATCTTGCCAGGCAAATAATGTTACGCCGAAGGGGAAATGCACAAACTAAGCAAGCACCGACACCTGCTTTTTGCGATACTGCTTCAAAACGGGCTGATTTCGTCACCGGCCTTAAATCTAGCTTACAAAGTGATAGGCATATCTATTGTGGGCTCACGACAGTGGTTCGCTGAAGCCCTCAAAGAGAACACGGATGCGACAAGAAAAACACCATTACTTTATGAACGCCCGGCTACGACTGATCTGTCTTCAGCGGCACGGCGAGCGCGAGCCCCGAGCGTCATCACGGCCATCCAATCGTTCTCCTTTTTCTGCTCCTTCGCCAGCGCCCACATACTGTACAGCCCGCAAACTTCGAAGTACAGTGCGTTTCCAGCACACGCGGATCTCTTGCAGATGCAGCGCACTTCTAAGCGCGGTAGTATAGGAAGCGCATATTTAAAGCAAAAAAAAAAAGCGCATTTGAGAATAAATAGGCCCCATCATGCATTTTGCCTCTCGTACACCTGCGGCATTTCCAAATCAGTGGGAGGTTATATAAAAGCGCAAAACCATATTTTCGCCGTGTGATACAAACCGCGCCAGCAGCGCGGCAGCCTTTCAAACCCTCGATGGCGAGCGCCGTGGCGCGGAGGAGGAGCGGATCGCGCCCACCTTCGAAATTACGGTTTCTCCGGGCTATTGGGACGCCGGAGAGAAACCCGCCGGCGCGCAATCTCGGACGCCATATTTTGATGCTCAAATCAGCGAGTGGCCGTAAATTTGGGTATTTGGAGCGGTGACTTCAGTATACGGCATCATTTGTAGAAAGAAGAGGAAATTATTTCTAGCTGACTTTGAAAATTTATAGCAAATTCCAGGCCGCGTGTTGCGCCTTATGTTTGGCTCGCGTGATCTCGGGAGCCTCGACTCCTGATCGACCGCGTTTTCTGACCATGCTGAAAAAGTGTTGCAGGGCCCCTTTAATGCCTTCGTTTGTATGTGTCACACACACTGAAATCACAGATCAAACTCGATTAACCAAGTGTTAAATGGCGAGGTCCGCAAAATCGAGAACAGCATGTTTCGGTCGTTAGAAATCTACAACTGTAATGCAGCGACTAGCGAAAGCTACCGCGGCATTTCATTTCCCACTAACACATACCTACGCGTGCGAAAAGACAGCCAGGGCAGCCCTGACATGGAGCAAGCTATGACAAGCTGCCGATATGCAAAGAAGGGGAGAACGAATGCACTGGCAGAACAAGAAAGCTGCGAGGTTACAATAAAAAGTGTCATATGTCATGTAAAAAAATTAAATAATGAAGACAACCACCGCCTTCCTGCCCACACCACCCGCAGAGCAATTTGGTATCAGTTCGCAGTTCGTACCTATGCGCGCCTTCCAAGTTCGTCTGAATAAAGCTAGAGTGGTCACAAGGGCGACTATGTGTATTAACGCGCTTGCGTTACAGTGCACGCTCGAAGAAAAACCCGCCTGTGTGAAAATTTCAAAGAACTCACTGCATTTTTTACTCGTTTGTCCCACAAAATCTTAGTTAAATCGGGTTTTGTGTCATGGTAGCCACGCTAATTCGAGTTGATGACGACATTGAAAGTTATGGGCACCGTCTGGGGAATCGAGACTTCATGATTTATATTTCGAAATCTGTAAAATCAAGCCCTGTTAGATAAAGTTTTAACTGTGTTTGCGCTGAGCCTTCATAGACACAGCACTATACCTGTGATGTGCCTTTTATTCCACTGTTGCTGATATAGATAAAAACCTAGTTTTTCAGGCGTACATAACAACAAAACTTTAGCATGATACATCCAAAGAGCCCCACTCTTCCTTGCACTATCGCTCGGGCTCCAACAGTTCTACAGATATTGTTCGTACGTGTGCATAATAACCGCGCGAATGTGAACGTTCCCCCCAAAATATGACTTACTTTCAGTTGATGTTCCTTTGCTGACTCTTTTGTGGCCTCTGTGACTGCAAAATGTGCTGAAAACGCTGGAGGATAGCGAGGATATAGAACGCTGCCGAGTCATACAACGGTATCTAGGAACAGCGAACGCCATTGCGAAGGCTGCACGGGATGTAGCGTTAGAAAGAGGGCAATCCTTGCGGTTCTAACAGGTGCATGCGAAGGACATACGGAAAACTTTACACTGTAGTGCGTCGTACGCCTGTACGGAAACAACGCAGCTGGGCCGATTAGAATCTACGTAAGCGAGACCTCTATACTGCGATACTACCAAGAAATAAAACGAAAAAAAAAGGGCGTACGACCGCGCTGACAGCGCATCACTCGCCGAGTATAGATTGTTTGATTTAGAGCTCTCGTAATAGCTTACTTTCATCGAGGGTTTCATTCCGCTGAGAAACGAAGTTATGGCTGAATGCAGGCATGCCTTGGAGACACTGTTCTAAATTCTTTGAACCTCCCGCGGGAATGACATGCGCATCGAGTGACTTCGGCAGCGACGAAGAAGAGAACGTTGAGTGAAATAGAGCACGCTGTTCGACACGGATGATCGGTTTTTTGTCTTTATTCTTCGGCGCCTCTAGACGCTGAAGCACGGTTTTCCCACATAGATTTTGGTGCCTATAGCCGGGATTGAAGCAGGGACCTTCATATTTACGCGCGAAAAAATGAAACCATAGCAAGGACATGAACATGACGTTCACTTGTCATGCGATGAATATACCAACATGGCGTAGCGTCTGCTACACCTTGGTAGTAAAATGTGGTAGGTGATTGGTTTTGCAGGATAGGAAAATGAGAAACTAGTCGCTTAGTTCAATACTCTGATCCGAATGTGAGATATCTTATATTAAGTTCGTATACCATGTAATGTTTAAAAAAAGTCACAGTTTCGCCGCAAGCTCGAAGCAATGAATGCGACAGCAAAAAATTGAACTGTCATGCGAAGAACGGCAAGAAGATAGAATCGTGCCGCCTGTCCGACGCCGAGCTGATCTTCTCGTCAGGCGGCCTTATCCCGCCCAGGTGCGACAATTAAGGGCTGTCGACGAGCCGCCATTTCCCCAAAGAGGTCACCAGAATGGTCAGTCACCAACCTCGTGGCCCTGTGAAGTCGATAGGACATTGACCTTGCAGGCGCAGGCGGGATCCTCATTGTGCGCCTGCCAGTGGTGCAGGACTGGTGGACTTCTGATCACCGCGTAGAGAGGACGGAAGGGGGTTGACCCTAACCATTTTATTTGATCCGGCGCACTAAACCCGGCGCACTGTTATTTAATTCAATCCGGCGCCCTGTTATTTAATCCGGCGCCTGTTCATGGAGGTCGGAACCATGTAAATATTGTACACAAAATATTTTCTTTCCATCAGCTCGTCCTCATGACGGCTCCGGGCACGACACCCAATCGTGTTCGCACCGGCCACGCAACCCCATTCCTAATTAAGACTAGCTACTTCGCTACCGACGCACATGCATGAAGCTTCAGAAGCACGCTATACAGCTCTCCCACGTTCTCAATTTCACACTGAACTTTGAGAGTGAACTGGATAGAACCGAAATACTCGCAGCCAGATTCGTATGTTTTAGGTACAAAATATTCAGACTCTGTTGCCGAGAGGCTAAGTTCATGTAAATCGGAACTACTTGAAAATAGTCAAACAGGAACAGAATAAAATTAATATTTCAAATTCTCAAGGGTCGCATACATATTGATAAAATATATACATTCGAGAACCCGGTAGACTTAGCAAAAGAATTACTCATACTGCAGCCATTAGACATTATCCCACCCGCACAAACGTCTTTCGGCATA
Organism: Rhipicephalus appendiculatus; assembly: GCA_030522465.1. Lineage (NCBI taxonomy): Eukaryota > Metazoa > Arthropoda > Arachnida > Ixodida > Ixodidae > Rhipicephalus > Rhipicephalus appendiculatus. Next base: position 36,079 of record JALIZH010015369.1, on the reverse strand, counting down.
TGTTTTTTTCCCAATTTTATTGAAAAATGGAAAAGGGATACATATTCACGTTTTGCTGAGTGCACTGATTTAAAGGCGTTTGAAGATCTGCTTGACTAGGGTGCCTCGATGCGCTCGTTCGCCTCCGCTCCTTTCAGGGTGGAGACAAGCGCGTCGTCTGCTACAGCGGTCGCCATTACTGATCCCAATCGTCAATGCGCGCACTCCCAGCGCGCGTATTCGCAGCCTTTTGCTCACGAGTAAAGACACTTTGGGCTGGACTTGCCTTCGCAAACGCATAATCATTCACGGATGCAGCTAGTTATAGGTTTGCAGGCACGTATCACAGCAAGTAATCGAATGTTTCGCGCCTAAAGGTGTTGCAGGACGTAATGACCCTCACCGCCGGCGTGGCCGCTGGCTGCGGCTGAGTGGTGCACAGCTGCTTTCGATCACTGAGAGCTGGAGGCATCACTATTCACTTTTATACTTTGCGGGTGTATATGTTCGTTTATTTATTTATTTATTTATTTTTACACTGCATACACACAGCATTTCCCAACATGCATCAGCAGCGATAAATTTGCTGACGTGAGAACCCCAAGGTTTAAATTACTCGCTGTTTAGCTAAATCTTAAAGCGAATAGAATTCGCGCGCAGGTTCCGAGGCTGCTGTTTTATGTGACCGATTGCCGGATATATTCGTCCTCGTGTCCTCCTATTGAATGCCTATTTAAAATATGGCTGTATTTCCCATTTCGAGAAAATACCAGCGAAAATGCGGTAAGCATCACAATGTCGTTTAGCGATCGCAGCGGAAACGACTCTACTCTGTGATGCTTCAGTTTTTTAGGAGCCAAGCTCCTTAGGCTCTCACGATTTCCGTTGTCACCGTCGGACCGAAACACAGCTGTTACATATACCGTAGAAAGAGCGTTCATAGCGCGCATATGATTTAAAAATAGACCGTACTCTGTCCATCCGTCCGTGCATATATCCGTCCATCCGTGCATCTGTCCGTCCCCTCGTCCGTCCATCTGTCCGTCCATGCGTGCGTCCATCTGTCCGTACGTCCGTTGATCCGTCCGTCCGTCCATCTGTGCGTGCATCTGTCCATATCTGTCCCTCCTTTATACTAGTCGGCGACTTCAACGTAGACAATATGGACTTTAGGACCTAGCTTCGCTCCGTCAACAGCATTCACTTCGTGAATCTGCAGCCATTTTTTTCTGCGCCGCAAATTCCGCGGTGAAATTAATGACCGTGTATGGTACACAAAAAGCGTTCCTTCAGGGAGGTAATTCTGGAAAATTGTTCCACCGGATAACGAAAAAAAATTTTTTTTTTCTATTTGTCGTTCTTGTTCCGCAAAAAAACACAACTCGGAGTGAATAGTTGCAGTCAGGGCTGGGCAAAGATACTTTGAATTTGTATCGCGATACGATACAAGATACTCGGACAAGAAGTATTGGAGATACAGATACAAGATACTTCGGGAATGAATGTATCCGATACGATACTCACCAATTGTATCTTAAGATACTTCGATACATTTGTAATTTTGCTAATATAGAATAATATAATGACGCTGCAAATACCTATGTACAGAAGCGTTTCCTTGAAAATGTCTTTTAACTGCGACGAACTTTGTTTGTTTTAATGAAATATCTGTTTGAATCCCGAAAGTTATGTTCTTCTTGCTTAATGTATATTAGTCTCCTTCCGAAACAAGTTATTGGCCTTTGTTTACTTGACACTTTCGTATTTCATGGGTGTCGCTGCTCTGCTTGACGAGCAGCTAGCGGATTACCGTCTAATTTCAAAAACTTCAATAAGATGCCTCCGCAAGACGGCACTAATACCGGTGCAGAGTCCTCCCTTGTCCGTAAGCGTATTACCGCTTTTCGTATTTAGTACCGCATCAGCCTATAGGTATAGAACAGCAACAACGCTGGTAGCGATATTATTGTGAAGCATGTGAACCCGGTTATTGCATTTTTGAGACTTTGCAACGAAGCACCACGCAAGACAAACTTCAATAAAGACACTGTAGCCGCATCCAAATTTGAGCGAAAGACGCCGCACGTATTGGAGTACGCAGCACAGTACCGTGGCTACAAGCAAGGTTCATGGCACCGACACAGCTGAAAAGAAAGAAAACATCGAGAAACAAAAGGCCGGCTGCATGTAGACGTTCGCGCGCTTGTTTTTGTCGAGATGACTCGAGCGCCATCACGTGACGCTGCTCCACCAATAGAGACGCGTATACACCTTATTTCTTATGCTCAGTGGAGCACTGTGGCGCAAAGACAAAGGAATATCACTGTCGTTAGCTTTATTGAGGTGGCTTGTGGCAGCAGTATCCGCTTGAGAAGTAAAGTTCAGCCGGTCGTTTGTTGTTTCGCGGGGTGGCGTTTCTATAGCGGTATCTTGTATCTTAAGATACACGATACATTATTGAATGTATCGGAAATACAAATACAGATACTCGTTTTGCGAGACGTATCGCGATACAGATACAAGATACCCAAAGAGTATCTAAGATAGTATCTAAGATACATGTATCTTGGATACTGCCCAGCCCTGGTTGCAGTTCATTACAGACGCGAAAATATTCATAATCACACGTTCATGCATCAAAAAAAAAGGAGATGCCCGCGACAGCGAAAGTACGATTTCCAAGCACACCCCGAAAACAACGCCAAATTTATGAGAACGGTTCTCAACGTTCGAGGCACCAACACGCACTCAAAACCACACACATAACTTGTAATGGCATTGCTAGTAATATACACGCCGTTTTAAAAATCATCCCAAAAGTACCCGACGTGCTTGCAATACTCACGCTGAATAGACGAGAGGCACTCGTCGGCTGCCACTTGTCACGCTTTATTATCATTGTCCACAAAAGTACTCTTTTAGGATATCTTGGGAAAGAAAACATCTTCCATCCATTCCTAGAATGGTTCGTGCACTGTGGCACGCAACATCCAGTCATCTTGCGGGACTCGCGACGAATCAGACGGGCGACAAGGCGGCAGGCGCCGCGTGCACGCTTAAAGAGAGCGCGGCGTGGGGTAAAACATGGCGGACGCGCGAGGCGAGGCGGCGACGACCCTTTCAAAGAATGGCCACACTCTAAGCGGGGGCGCGCGCATCGAGGCACTCTATGCTTGACAGCAATGTTCCCTGATATTCATTAGATGGTATCTGGATGTCCTACGTTTCATGTGATGCCTCTTGTTAATGATTTTGAAATTTTGGATTCTTGTGTTATTGCTGTTGACATTTTATGTTACTAGAGTCTGCTTAATATATTCCCTCCCTGTAATGACCCACAAATGTGTCTTTAGAGTACGTTGAAATAAATGAACTAAAATAAATAAACTTGGTTGGTGGAGGAGGGGGGGTCGTCGTCTGGGATTGGATAAGGGAAGTACTGCATTAGGACACTAACGAGCTCCGACAGTGAGCGAGTCGGCAGTTTAAGCTTCCAGTGAAGCGAGACACACGATAGCGCGAAGCAGAACGCCTTCTCTCGTTCACGGCTCAAGCTAGGAAGCTACTAACTCTGCCGCTCGCGTTCCTTAAATGGTGTGCGGTATTAAAAGAGTTGACCGTTGGGCGAGTTGGTGTTTGGACATAGAAACTATCGTGAGTAGCGCGACTGTTGTGTGTGCAACATCGTCCTGTACGAGATTCCCCTGTCCTGCGGCAAGGTCTACATCGGCCAGACGGGGCGCTGCCTCAATGACCAGCTCAGGGAACACGAAATAAATCTGAATAATAAGGAGGGAAGTCATCTCGTTGAACACTGCATGGCGTGCTCGCATTGTGAACCGCGTTTCTGATTTGCAAAACTCCTAGGCAGAAGTAGACAAAAACAGCTCGTGAAACATTACAAGCGTTTTTTTTATCAGAAAAGCAGGCGAGGAGTGTGTAAGCGACCGTTCCACTGCACTGTACAATGCTGAGATTCAATTACTTTCGTGTCCTGTTTAATTTTTCCTTGTGTTTTTTACGTATATTGCTTGTTGTGACGGTGCGCCTGCGCAGATTGTTGATATATACGCGTGTGGATCTGCCTTCAATAGAATCGATTGTTAGTGTGCGTGTTACGTTGTTATGGTGTTTTCAACAACGTGCTGGTTCTTAATAGTTGGGTGTCCGAGACGTCGCCACAGACACCCAAGAACAGACGAGGCCATTTGCACACAGCATTTAATACACACACTCAAAACGAACACACATAGCCCCGACGGAAACCCAAATTAATAATACACAACTAAACCATCAAATGAGTCCTAAGCTATAGCAGTTCCTATAAAGCGAACGGAGAAGCGAGGCACGAGCGCGCTGGTCTCACCAAGGTCAGTCATTGGTGACCGGTTTCGGAGAGGATCTCGCAGACGGATGGACGGCACAGTTTTCCAAGGCTGCTGTTCGAAGAGCAGGCACGACGCCGTAGCCGCGCGCCGGCCGGACACCTTCGCAAGAGCTCGGGTCCGAAACCCGACAGCTCCGCGTGTCCATGGGCTCAGGACGTCTCGAAGAAGGAACCTGTCACAGATGCGCCGTCATGGCCTGGCAGTACGTGGCAGGTTGCTCCGGGCTCGGCTGGACACCAAGGCTCGGGTCCGGAACCCGACCGCCGAGGAACGTGGCCCGTCTTCCTCGCAGCTTCTCTCGTGTCTCCCTCGCCCTCTATCCCGCTTCGCCCTCTCGTCCTCGCGCATCCCGTGGCTTACTCCGACTGGTCTTTTCTCTTCTCTTCTATTTTATTTTTCTAGCGCTCGTGCAACTTTCTTCTTCCTTTTCTTCTTCTCAATCTTGCATGGCGCGCCGAATCTCCACATCGTCTTCTTCCGCAATTCTCACTAACGGAGCTCGCACCCGCCGTTCTTGCCGTCGTCTTTCTCTTCTTCCATCGTTCACCTTTATCACAATCGCGCACTTTTCCAAACGCGCACTTCACTCATCACAGTGCGCCTGTGCTCGTCTGTTCCTTCCTCGTGTCCTGTCTAGTTGCGCTACTCAGGGTGGTTTCTGTGGTGTACACACATGAGCGCAGGCCTTGGTAACCCTATCACTGAGGGGCCCCCACCTTTGGCGTTTCTTTCCTCAAATGAGGACGCTTTCAATGAGTGCTTATCGAGTTCCAGTGTTTATTGTGTGCTTGTTGATACCACGTTTGCTCAGAATTCAGCGTATGCTGTGTCCGGATGTATGCCTTCAGCTAAGGGTTATAACATGATCTTTGGCGTTAGTCGCCGGTATGGAGATGTGACACTTCAAAGGGTACCACAGCTGCCAAACACCAACAGACAATGTATGAGCTGTTATACACCGATGTAGTACAGTAAACAATCAACAGTACTCCTGAGAAAACACGGTTAACTTTCTCCTTTTTCCGATTCATACGATAGGCGGATCAAACATGTTTTTCCCTCTCTGTCATAATTCGCTATAATGCTGAAGGACGTCCGGCCCAAGCACGAGTAGCAAGTTCGCAGGTGAAAATGCAATCAGAAATCAAACAAGCACTATCAGATGTATACAGTTCCAGATAACGGTAACATAACGGAACAATGAAACAGCTCGAAATAGCAGGTAATCTAGACAAAACACTTGAGAGAGCAGGCTGCAAGTGGTTCTACAGCATCGAGAATATGATACGGTACGACAATGGATTCTTCGATGGCTGTGGCAAAAAAGAGAACTCACATAAAGAGGATTGTTTTGGGGAAGGAAGCACAGACAGTAAGAGGGTCGGAGCCCTGACGGGGTAAAGTGCTGCTGTTGCGCATCTTACGAATAACTGGTCTTGAAGAGAGGTTTTAAGCACTGTTTGTTTTCTTTTCTCATTGCATTTCTTTTTGTAATGTGTTCTGTTAAATTTGATTCTTTTGACACCGTACGTGGTTGTCAGCCGGTCTAACTCGCTCTACGCTTGTTTTTCCGGCGACTCCTTCCTTCCGCCTTGTATGTAAATCATTTCGTCATGAAACTGTGGTAAGATGATTCTCCTTCACTTTACCTAAGTTGTCACTATATTTGGGTAGCCTACAGTACCCATAAAAGTAAGCAAAGCCAAGAAATATGCTACAATATTTGCAAAGAAAGCTTCACTGAAGTGAATAGATCAACGCCACCCAATTACGTAAGCGATAAAATTACAAGTCTGTTTACTTTGTTAGATATAATGTATGATTTAACGCAAAAAAAATAACTTTGTGGCGCGACCTATGAAGAACAGCGTGTACATGCGTCAAATTTACACTACCTTTCTTCAGGGCGCTTTATATTATATTGCAACAAAAACAATCTCATAATACTTTGATTTATATGTATATAGTAACTGGTCATTGTGAGTAAATGATTTTGGACTAAATATCTATTTATCCTGGTGTCATTGATGCTCAATCTTCACATAAATAGAATGAAATCTCAGGCGTGAATAATAGTGCAATTTGGTTTTGGATTATATTCATGTCCAGGAAAGAAATCATACGCATTTGAAGTGGCTCGCGGAAAGCCGCTCTTCGATCGACTCATCGAACATGGTAGCACCTTTAGCAAAATGATTGTATTCAACAGTACACTTCGAAATGAAGTTCTACGCAGACACGTTTATTACGCAGGAGGTTCAAATCACATCTCTCTTAGCCCATATTCCACACAACCAGCTGAAACAAGTTGTATACTTTATTGCGAACTAAGTGTCTAAAACGGTTAAGTTAGGTGCTGCCTCAAAACGTTTATTTAACACAGAGGTTAGTACTTTAGGCTCCTTATATTTTTTTTATGGTGGTGCACAACACCGCTCAGAAGCTGTACTGAAATACAAGCGTCTCACTGTGGGCATCCATGCTTGTCATCGCGAACTGTCACGCGCTCCTGCAGTTCTTTCATTGAATTTAATTTCCTGCTCCTCACGTCCCCGAATTGAATCATTCAATTCTTGCACTGCATCATCATCACTGCCATTAACTTCTGAAATAAGACAAATGATTAACTTGCGCTGGAGTTATCAACAAGGTTTACTCAGTTGTAAAGCTTGATATCTTAATATTCACGCGCTAACGGGCTTAACCTCAGCTGTTTCCCACGCAAAATTGAAGAATTAATTTCACTGTTTGGTCCTTGTTGTTCATTTTCATCCTGTCGTTTTATATTTATTTATTTATCACAGTACCCACAGCGCCATAGGGCATTACAGAGGAGAGGTTTACACAGTACATGATTGGTAATGAGATATTTATAGGTATCAGGTACAATAATAAAAAAGAATATACCAAAGAACATGAAAAAAAATATCAAAAAAGGAACAAGCATTGGACACAAGCTCAATATTTTTGATGAAAACCGAGACGCATAGCATCATAACATGGAGTAGAAGGCAGCGTTAGAGTTCATGCAGTCACGTCACACAAAACCAAAATTGCTGTATATCAAGCTAGAGAAACGGCCGCGAGCGTGCCATGAGCGTGGCATGCAAGTCATGTTACACATGACATATCATGATTTCTATATGACCAAAAGGCATTTATGTTCGTCACACAGTCACGTCACGTAATACCAAATTTGGTGTATATCAAGCTAGCGAAATGGCCGTGAGCGCACCATGGGCATGGCATGTAAATCATGTTGTACATGATATGCAGGTCATGATTTTCATATTACCACCTGTCATTTCTGTTGGTCATGCAGAAATGTCTCATCCTACCAATTTTTGGATATATAAAAAAAAACTGCCTCAGGAGCACTACGGCCATGGCGCGTAAATCATACTTGTCATGACAAGTTATTCACGATTTTCATGATGTGACCAGTCGCGCATGTTGGTCATATAGTCATGTTATGCCATACCAATTTTGGTATAAATCCCATTAACGATACGGCTAGGAGAGCACAAAGTCGTAGGCGGCTAGTAGATAGATAGATAGATAGATAGATAGATAGATAGATAGATAGATAGATAGATACGCTCAAAGTCTCCGAAGTTCGCTAAGAAATGCTTCGCATTTAAAAAGCTGACATCGGCAGCGTTGACCCGACGAATGCGAAGAATAAATGTTAAGGTCCCAGCAGGAATCGAACCCCAGCATTCTGCGTGGCAATCAAGTATTCTAGCACAAAGCAACGCCAGGTCTCGGAAGTGCTTTTCAAATAGACCCTAATGTTCTTGAAACGTCAATTGTGGTTGCAGTGCTGGCTATCGAAATTTGTAATCATTACATATCTACTCCTATGATACAGCTGTCAAGTCGGCTTAACGTCAGTTGTATACTTAAGCGCCATCCACTGTATCTGGTCCACGAAGCACTATCCAGGGCTGCCGCCGTCGCAAGCACAAGTGCTACATATCAGCTTACCACTTCTGGTGTTTCTAATACCCCTGTTTCTGTTGGCATCGTTATGCAACTGTAAACAGTTGGTTATATAAAACACATATGACTGTTCAACATATGTCTGTGCGTACAACGTTTGTACGTATCTTTAGCGTCATTACGTAACATCTCGCTAAAAAATTACAACACAGTCACCTTTCCTTCGCATGCTTCTCGTAACATCGATTCCCAAGTTACGTGGGATCTGTCAAATTTTTTGGCTTGCTTAACCCCAATCTTCATATCTTCTGTACGTGAAGCGTATCAACTTGTATTTTGTTGAGGGTGAGGGGTGTGCCCCGTAAGCAACGTACGCACGTTGCCTGTGCATAGTGACTTGCCGACTTCTTTAGTGAACCATGGCTTACTTTTGCTCCGGCGCGTCGTCATTGGCCACGATGGCACGTATTGCTCACGTAGCCTGAATAAACTTACTTTAAATATTTCCCGCAGTTCATGAACAGTTTTGGTTTCAGCCAATGTCTAAAATACGCCACAGCAGTCATCAAGTGCTCGAAAGATGGCGCTTCTGTCGGCTATTGAGTAATTTACATGAACTTGCGGCCACTATTTGGTACTTTTTTATGCTGTATATTTGTTTCACATACAACGCTATGATCACTCCTTCCAGGTATTATTTGTATAGAATGAATGCTCGAAGGTGTGTTAGTGAACAGTAAATCTAGTATGTTGCTCCCGCGAGTTGGCTCCGATACGCATTGACGTAACAAAAAGGATGCACACGTGCTCCGCCTTGCATTATTGTTCGCGTCTGTTCCCGGGCTTGCAGTGCATAGCCTGACCAATCAATTCCAGGTAGGTTAAAGTCTTCGCCCCCCAAAAATTGGCTGCGTATCTGCGTGCTTCGCTGCAAATGTCGTCGAAAGACGATAGTCGTGTGCCGGCCATACTACTATGTTTTGCCTTGCCTCAAACAGCGCCTACTCTATGTTGAATCGGCCGCACCTGGCTGGCATTGACAAAATAGAGGCGCGGCGCGAGATATGGACGCCATCGAAAAACATGAGCTTGTGCTGAACCAAGGGCCCCTGCCAGCGGCAGCACCTTCTCGTCGGCACATGGCTTTTTCGTGCAGAGCGTCGCAGCTCGTACACAGCGTCGCATTTTGATCGCATTGGTCTATCACCACCACCACAATTTGCCACCATTTTTGCCACTCTCGCCATCATCAGCCATTATGACCACCACAGCTTCCAGCTTATCCACTATTACTTCTACCACATCCACTATTGTTTCCACCATATCCAGCAACGATTCCAGCATCCACCAACCCAGGATTTTCAATAGGGAGAGGGTGAAAATTAACCGGAAGGACTAGGCAGTGCAATTAAGCCTTCAGTGGCGCGTGGGAAAGAGTCGAAATTTCTCAATTCGTACGCCTTACTGAACCAATATGATGACATATTTTTCCCGCACACTGCATTCGTTTTTTGGCGAAGCCGTTATGTAGCTGTAGCTAACGATAAATTTACACAGATCAGTGCGCTGGCATGACTGCGCTGTACGTTGCGCGAAAAAACACATCGCAGTACTCCATGAATTGTGCGCGCGTATTTATCGAATGAGCTTAGAGTTGACACGAAGCCTCTGCACATGTCGCCCTTTGGAAAGAGCGAGAAACGCATATGAAACTCGGCAGTAACAGTCGGCTGATACGTTTTATTTTTTGAGTTACGTTGTGAATTTTAACAGACTTTTAGCGCGGTTGTCATTACCGACATGCCATTCATTACTGGCAATTAATTTCTTATGTTTAATAAATATACAAATTTTAGTAGGAGATAAAGATCGTGCCTGTCTCGAGCATGTGACATACAACGCTGAAGTTAAACGGTGTGTTAGCGTGTTGACTAGTAAACAAGTTTATGTTAGGATTGCTGTGGGTGACTGACCAAAGCATCGAAATAAGTTTGTTTTTCAATGTGGGCTTGCTGGAATATAGTACTTTCATTTCAAATCGAGAATGTGAAACTTTCCTGTGGGTGTATATTTGAGGCAGCAGCGTGGCGTAGTGGTAAAGTGCTCGGCTCGGGATCCGAATATGTCGCGTTCGACTCCCAGTGGCCACAGGTCTTTTTTTAAATGCGAATGCATTTCATAGTCGGGCTATGTCAGGCATCCGGCGTCGTGCGGCGTTGGCGTTGTCCGCGGCACGTGTTATCTCTCCGCTCTCACTCCCTCTCCCGTAGCAACAGCTGCTGGCGCGTGCGCTTATCCTCGCCCCTAGCAACCGGAGCAGGTGGGGCGGCCGGAGTAGCGGAGAGTGAGTGGAGAGGAGGAGCGCGCTCTGACGTGTGAGGGCGCTCGCATCGCGGGAGCTCGGCGGAGCTATGTATGAAAAAAAAATGAAAAAAAATAAAAAAAATAAAAATAAATAAAAAAGAAGAAAAAGAAAAAAAAACAGGCGCTGGGCCGTGCTCCCGACCGGGCTGCAGAAATTAGGCGCCTTTTCCTTCTTCGAACCACAACCACCATATATAAATGGAGTGAAGCGCGCGCGAAATGCATTCGCATTTCCTCAAGATTCCCTTCGGGGAGGTGGGGGGCATTTTTTTTTTCAAGCGCTTTTTTTTGCACTGATGCTTTTTTTCATTGTTTTCTATGCAATTATTTATGCATGGCAGCTAGGCACGACGGTCCTGAGAAACGGTTTTAGAGTCGTTTTGCGCTTCGTTGGTTTGCAGCATGCATCACACTCCAGCATCCATCATACGCCAGCATACACCATATTCCAGCAACATAATCCACCATAATGATGGATGGTGGAATCCACCATTCCTACGCTGGACATATTTTCAATAGGGGTAGTTTGATATCCGCTTCAATCAGTTCTGAAACATTATACCTTAATATTCACGCACTAAAATGCTTAACTTCAGCTTTTTCCCACGCGCCATTGAAGACATAATTTCACTCCCTGGTCCCTCTTGTTTACTTTGATCCTGTAGTTTGATATCCACCTGAATCAGTTCTGAGACTTTATACCTTAATATTCACAAACCACACAACTGAAGAGTTAAATTCACTGCCTAGTCTTTGTTGTTCATTTGCATCCTGTAGTTTGATATCTTCTGAATCCTTTCTGAAACTTTATAACTTAGTATTCACGCACTAACATGAGTAATTTCAGCCCTTTGCCACGCGCCATTGAAGTCCTAATTTGACTACCTCGTGCTTGTTGTTCATTTGCGTCCTGTAGTTTAATAATGTCTGGGGTTTTACGTCCCAAAACCACGATTTGATTATGAGAGACGCCGTAGTGGAGGGCTCCGGAAATTTTGACCATCTGGTGTTCTTTAACGTGCACTGACATCGCACAGTACACGGGCCTCGACCATTTCGCCTCCACCGAAATGCGACCGCCGCGGCCGGGATCGAACCCGCGACCTTCGGGTCAGCAGCCGAGCACCTTAGCCACTGATCCACCGCGGCGGACGCGTCCTGTAGTTTCATATCCGCCATCCATTGTACCGATCCTGGCCTGGTGGCGAACCGTACTTGCATACTATTATTTTTAAATGCGAAGCATTTATCTATCTATCTATCTATCTATCTATCTATCTATCTATCTATCTATCTATCTATCTATCTATCTATCTATCTATCTATCTATCTAGCCGCCTACGACTTTGTGCTCTCTTGGCCTTATCGTTAATGCGATTTATACCAAAATTGGTGTGGCATAACATGGCTCTATGACAAATACGAATGACTGGTCATAACGAGAACATCATGACTAACTTGTCATGAAAAGTATGATTTACACGCCATGGTCATAGTGATCCTGAGGCCGTTTTCTTAACCGGATATATCCAAATATTAGTACGATGACACATTTCTGCCCGACCAACATAAATGACAGATGGTAATATGACCTGCATGTCATGTACAACATGATTTACATGCCACGCTCATGGCGGGCTGACGGTCGTTTCGCTAGCTTGATATACACAAAATTCGGTATTGCGTGAAGTGACTGTATGACGAACATAAATGCCAAGTGGTCATTTGGAAATCATGACTTGTCATGTGCAACATGACTTGCATTGCACGCTCATGGCACGCTCACGGCCGTTTCGCTAGTTTGATATACACCAAATTTGGCATTGAGTGACGTGACTGTATGAGGAGCATAAATGACAAGCAGTAATATGGAAATCATCATATGTCATATGCAACATGACTTGCATGCCACGCTCATGACGCTCCCGCGGCTGCTTGGCTGGCTTGATATACACCAACTTTGGTATTGAGCGACGTGATTGTATGACGAGCATAAATGACAAGTGGTTATATGGAAATCATGACATGTCATGAGCAACATAACTTGTATGCCATGCTCATGACGCTCGCGGGGCCGTTTCGCTAACTTGATATACACAAAATTTGGTATTGAGTGACGTGACTGTATGACGAGCATAAACAGCTGGTAATATTGAAATCATGACATGTCACATGCAACATGACTTTCATGCCACGCTCATGACACTCTTGGGGCCTTTCGCTAGCTTGATATACACCAAATATGGTAATGAGTCACGTGACTGTATGACGAGCATAAATGACAATTGGTAATATGGAAATCATGACATGTCATGTGCAACATGACTTGCATGCCACGTTCATGACGCTCTCGTGGCCGTTTCGCTAGCATGATATACACCAAAATTTTAAGGCGAAAGCTTTTAATAGACAGATTTAGTTGGACGTCCGCAGTAGCTCTGCGGACGTAGCGTGCCATTGCGAACGGCTAGCAAGCAGCCCGCGTCCGCAGAGCTGCTGCCGACGCCCAACTAAAACTGTCTAGTATTTCATGCTCACGTCCGTCCGTCCGGTCGTCCATCCATCCAGCCGTGCCCTGGCACGGTGCCAGGTGAGCGCGGAGACGCGCAAACGGACGCCGGTCGCGGTGCACTCTACAGCACTTGCGCTTTGCTTGCGTAGCGTCGCTGGGCCCAGCGTCTCTAATCATGGAAGGTGGGAGACGCGCGCATCACGTTCCATTCTGACCGATCCCGTCTCAGTGGGCACAGGCGTTCGAGGAACACACTTTGGAATTGAGAAAGTGTCCGTGAATTTAAACGCTGGGACGCGGATGGCGTCTGCACGATGCGCAAAGCACGAAAATACGAACGCACGCGAAACGGAGGCAGATTGGTCTCGCGTCTCGCTGTGATTCGAGGTAAAAAGTTTAAGCGAACATAACCCCCGTATTCAGAAACGCTCCTCTACTTTAACTTGACTTACCACCGCCTCAATGCAGCGCGTTTGAAACGCATTTGCGCTGCCTTGGCACCGCCTAAGGACAGAGCGTCCGAAACGCGTTTGTGCTGCATTGAAGGCTGTGGCAAGTCAAGTTCAAGTCAAGGAGCGTTTCTGAATACGGGGCTAAGTGGCAGGTAATAACATGTAGATCTTGGAATGCATTTCATCTACAATGCCATTTACATGCCACGCTCATGGTGCGCTTGCGTCCAGTTCGCTAGCTTGATATACACCAAAATTTGTATTGCGCGACATGACTGTATGACGAACACAAATGACAGGTCCTAACATGTAAATAATGACATGCATATTATGTACAGCATGATTTGCGCCTTTTTTGGCTGCTTCGCATTACATCGATTCCGACAGTGCATGGGATCTGCTGGTTTTTTTCCCCCCGTTTCGTATCATTGTCACTTATTTGGAGCGCATTTACGTCTGCTGGCCCCCCCCTACGGTACTGAAGCTTACTGCCCGGCAATATGTGCAAATAAATAAATAACAAAAAAATTGACGGCAGATCCACGAGGTGAATGATGATGAGATTGGGCGAAGCTCCTGGAAGTAATCATCGGTTAAACCGTGAAATTTCTTCCGTTAATTCGCCCGATAAAATTGACGTGAAACGATTGATTAAATGTTTTATCAAACTTTTATTGCTGGTTTCCGTTGTCCTTTCATTATGACCGCTTTGTGGTCGGTGAAATGTAAGCTAAGTGGTTCTTGCATACGAGCACACACCGACGGCAACGAGCATCGTCAACTACAAACCTGTATCGCGATATGGTTTTGATTATAAAACCATTGCTTTAGAAAACACCTGGCGTATTTCGTTAAGCAGCTGGCGTCTTTTCGTTTTGCTTTAGAAACATCTGGCGTCTTTTCGTTTTGCTTTTAGAAAAGATCTGGCGTCTTTCGTTGGTTTATTTCATCAATCAACGGCGTTTTGAACAAAATTTTTATTGTTTAATCACGCACAGGAGAAATCTCACCAGGCACTACCTTGGAGGTAAACAATGGCTGCTACTGGGAATGAGAGACAGAAGAAGTCGGCTTTTAACACTTCTACTTCTACTAACGTTTCCTACTGGAACATGCCAATGGCTGCTAATGGGGAATGAGAGACAGAAGAATTCGGCTTTTAGTTAACGCGCACGCTGCGAATTTTTTATTGTTCAACAACGCACAGGAGAAATCTCCCACCGACACCACCTTGGAGGTCAAAGCGTAAGACTGGTTACGCACTACGACGAGGGACGAACGGGTGCCGCTTTAAGGAGCTTCGCCCCTAAAAAGTCACAGTTTAGTCGCAAGGGCGAAGGAATGAATGCGATAGCAAGGAATTGGATTGTCACTCGAAGAACAAGCAACTCGATACTTGCAGCTTCACGCTGAAGAACGAAGAAGGATGCTCGAAAAAACGCGCAGTTATACACAGGACAAGCATGAACTAACAACCGTCACAGTTGTTACGCCTTTGCGTTTGAGCAATGCGCTACAAGTGTTGGCAACGCAGAACCCGATGCTCTTACATATTTCTTTTATTTTAAAGTTCGACGCGTGGAATGACCCCTCTGCGTCTCCTGCCACGCGGTGGCGTCTGACACAAGTGCGTGGGGTGTTTTAAGGCGAAAGCCTTTAATGTCTGATGCTCACGTGCGTCCGGTGTACGGCCGGTGTGTGTCCGTTCGTCCGGTGTCCGTCCGGCGTCCGGTGTCCGTCCGCCCGTCCGTCCGGTGTCCGTCCGTCCGTCCGTTAGGTGTCCGTCCGTCCGTCCGTCCGGTGTCCGTTCGTCTGTCCGTCCATCGGTCCGTCCGTCTATCCGTCCGTCCGTCCATCCGTCCGTCCGTCTGTCCGTCCGTCCGTTCGGTGTGCGTCCGTCCGTCCGTCCGTCTGTCCGTCCGTCTGCCCGGTGTCCGTCCGTACGTCCCCCGTCTGTCCGTCCGTCCGCCCGGTGTCGGTCCATCCGTCTGTCCATCCGTCTGTCCGTCCGGCTGTCCGTCCGTCCGTCTGTCCGTCTGTCCGTCCGCCCGTCCGTCCATCCGTCCGTCTGTTCGTCCGTCCGTCCGTCCGGTGTCCATCCGTCTGTCCGTCCGGTGTCCGTCCGTCTGTCCGTCCGGTGTCCGTCCGTCTGTCGGTCCGGTGTCCGTCCGTCCATCCGGTGTCCATCCATCCGGTGTCCGTTCGTCCGTCCATCCGTCCGTCTGTCCGTCCGTCCGTCCGTCCGTCCGTCCGTCTGGCCGTCCGCCCGTCCGTCCGTCCGTCCGTCAGTCCATCCGTCTGTCCGTCCGTCCGTCTGTCCGTCCGTCCGTCTGTCCGTCCGTCCGTCCGGTGTCCGTCCGTCCGTCTGTCCGTCCGGTGTCCGTCCGTCCGTCCGCCCGTCCGTCTGTCCGTCCGTCCGTCCGCCCGGTGTCCGTCCGTCCGTCCGTCCGTTTGTCCGTCTGTACGTCCGTCTGTCTGTCCGTCCGTCCGTCCGTCCGTCTGTCCATCCGTCCGTCCATCCCTCCGTCCGTCGGTCTGTCTGTCTGTCTGTCTGTCTGTCTGTCTGTCTGTCTGTCTGTCTGTCCGTCCATGTCCGTCCGTCCCGTCCATCCGAGTTCTGGCACGGAGCCAGGTGGCCCGCCGGGATGCGCAAACGGACGCCAGTCGCGTCGGACTCTACAGCGCTCGCTCTTTGCTTGCGTAGCTTCGCTGTGCCCAGCGTTTGCAATCATTCTGACCGACGCCGTCTCAATGGACACATGCGTTCGCGGAATACACCTTCGAATTTACAAAGGGCCCGTCAATTTAAGCGCTGGAACGCTATGGCATTTGCACAATGCACAAAGCGCGAGAAAATACTAACGCATGCGAACGGAGGAAGATTAGTCTCGCGTCTCGCTGCGACTCGCGGTTGAAAGTTAAAAAAAGAAAACACGCGCACATTCGCTTTGTGTGTTATCCCACTGAGAGTGTAAAAGAAAAAAAAGACATGGCATAGTCAGTGGAATGGCCACACGCTTTCGCCGAACACACTTTAGAATGCACAAAGTGTCCTTCAATTTTTTTTTATTTTTCGTCCCACATCACGAGTGGGTACAGAAATGGAGAAAGGGGCCACTTTTTCTTGTGCATCTCAAGGGCAGTTTTCAAATTGAAATAAAATGTAGGAGCGTTGCTTGATAGAAAGCACGCTCAAGCTCCTCCGATATTTGCGTACCGCCAGCGGTGAATGATTTGTATAAAAGCTCGCCGTTATTATGCTGCCGCATTCATGGCGCGTGGCTGAGTGGTATAACGCATAATAAAATGTAGGAGCGTTGCTTGATAGAAAGCACGCTCAAGCTCCTCCGATATTTGCGTACCGCCAGCGGTGAATGATTTGTATAAAAGCTCGCCGTTATTATGCTGCCGCATTCATGGCGCGTGGCTGAGTGGTATAACGCAGCGCGTTGCGGAGCGAGGGTCCGCTGGTTCGAATCCCCAGTCGGGTACCTCGGAACTTTTTCTTTGTGCCTTTTTTATATATGTATATACATACAGATACATATCCTGGGCATGACAGCTACAGTGTCCATATAATTGCTATCTCAAAACTAGCAGTTCCGTGTACCAATACAACCGATGACCGAAGCTCCTTAGAAATGGGACGCACGCGGCGTTCGGTGCGCGCGGCGTTTCAATGTGCAGGCATCGGATTAACCACTGGGTGGACGACAGGGTGAAGCGATGGATAGCGATGGTTTCGCGCGTTCACCGGTTTGAGGTGAGAGGGCAGAGACAAAGAAAGAGGGAGACTAATCGTCCTCTGTTTCGCATGCGTTCGTATTCTCGCGCTGCGCGCATCGAGCAGACGCCATCCGCGTTCCAGCGCTCATAAAGCTCATTTATCCTCCCGCGTGAGGGGGGACACGCCACAGCTGGCACCGTGCCAGGGAGCTTCAACGGCGACGGCGGCGGTGGGGTGCCGGCCTAAGGAGCTTCGCTCCTAAAAAGATATGCTACCGTGCTCTATATATTTGTATGGATGATGTGACAATGTGTAAAAATCCGGCAGATCCCACGCACTGTGGGAATCGATGTAATGCGAACCAGCCAGCAAGGAGCGAATCATGCTATACATAATATGCATGTCATGATTTAGATGTTAGGACATGTCATTTTTGTTCGTCATACAGTCACGTCGCGCAATACCAATTTTGGTTTATATCAAGCTAGCGAACTGGGCGCAAGCGCACCATGAGCGTGGCATGTAAATGGCGTTGTAGATGACATGCATGCGAAGATTTTCATGCTACCACCAGCCACTTATGTTCGTTATACAATCACATCCCGCAATCCCAATTTGGGTGCATATCAAGCTAGCCAAACGGCCGCGAGGGTGCCATGAGCGTGGCATGCAAATCATGTCATTCATGACATGCCATAATTTCCATATCACCAGTTGTCATTCATGTTCGTTATACAATCACGTCATGCAATACCAAATTTGGTGTATATCAAGCTAGCGAAACGGCCGTCAGCGCACCATGAGCGTGGTATATACTCATGTTGTACATGACATGCACGTCATGATTTTCATATTACCACCTGTCATTTATGTTGGTCATGGAGAAATGTCACATCGTACCAATTTTTGGATATATGAAGTCAAGAAAACGGCCGCAGGAGCACTGCGGCCATGGCGTGTAGATCATACATTTCATGACAAGTTAGTCATGGTTTACATGATATGACCTCTCATTCATGTTCGTGATACAGTCATGTTGCGCCATACTATTTTTGGTATAAATCCCATTAACTATACGGCCAGGAGAGCCCAAAGTCGTAGGCGGCTAGATGATAGACGAATACGCTCAAAGTCGCCGAAGTACGCTAAGGAATGCTTCGCATTTAAAAGACCGGTAGATCCCACGCGTTGTGGGACTCGATGTAATGCGAAGCAGCCAGAAAGAAGCAAATCATGCTGTACATAACACCCATTTCATGATTTACATGTTGGGACCTGTCATTTCTTTTCGTCATATCGTCACTTCGCGCAATACCCACCTTGGTTTATATCTAGCTAGCAAACTGTACGCAAGCGCACCATGAGCATGACAAGTGAATGGCTTTGTACATGACATGCAAGTCGTGATTGCCATTTTACCAGCCGCCACTTATGTTCGTCATACAGTCACGTCACGCAATACCAATTCTGGTGTATATCAAGCAAGCAAAACGGCCGTGAGCCCGTCATGAGCGTGGCATGCAAGTCATGCTGTACATTACATGTCATGATTCTTATATTACCACTAGTCCTTTATGTTTTTGATACACAAATGTCATGCAAAATTGAAGGACACTTTGTACATTCCAAGTTGTTTTCGGTGAAAGCTTGTGGCCATTCGACTGACTATGCGATGTCTTTTTAGGGGCGAAGCTCCTTAAAGCGGCACCCGTTCGTCCCTCGTCGTAGTGCGTAACCAGTCTTACGCTTTGACCTCCAAGGTGGTGCCGTTGGGAGATTTCTCCTGTGCGTTGTTGAACAATAAAAAATTCGCAGCGTGCGCGTTAACTAAAAGCCGAATTCTTCTGTCTCTCATTCCCCATTAGCAGCCATTGGCATGTTCCAGTAGGAAACGTTAGTAGAAGTAGAAGTGTTAAAAGCCGACTTCTTCTGTCTCTCATTCCCAGTAGCAGCCGTTGTTTACCTCCAAGGTAGTGCCTGGTGAGATTTCTCCTGTGCGTGATTAAACAATAAAAATTTTGTTCAAAACGCCGTTGATTGATGAAATAAACCAACGAAAGACGCCAGATCTTTTCTAAAAGCAAAACGAAAAGACGCCAGATGTTTCTAAAGCAAAACGAAAAGACGCCAGCTGCTTAACGAAAGACGCCAGGTGTTTTCTAAAGCAATGGTTTTATAATCAAAACCATATCGCGATACAGGTTTGTAGTTGACGATGCTCGTTGCCGTCGGTGTGTCCTCGTATGCAAGAACCACTTAGCTTACATTTCACCGACCACAAAGCGGTCATAATGAAAGGACAACGGAAACCAGCAATAAACGTTTGATAAAACATTTAATCAATCGTTTCACGTCAATTTTATCGGGCGAATTAACGGAAGAAATTTCACGGTTTAACCGATGATTAATTCCAGGAGCTTCGCCCAATCTCATCATCATTCACCTCGTGGATCTGCCGTCAATTTTTTTTTACACTCTCAGTGAAATGGCACACAAACGAAATGTGTACGTGTTTTCTTTTTTTTTTTTTACCGCGAATCGCAGCGAGACGCGAGACTAATCTGCCTCCGTTTCGCACGCGTTCGTATTCTCGCGCTTTTCCCATCGTGCAAACGCCATCCGTGTTCCAGCGCTTAAATTGACGGACACTTTGTAAATTCCAAAGTGTGTTCTGCGAGCACCTGTGCCCATGCGCGTCTCCCTCCTTGAATGATTGGAAATGCTGGGCACAGCAACGCTAGGCAAGCGAAGCGCGAGCGCTGTAGAGTCCAACGCGATCGGCGTCCGTTTGCGCGCCCGGCGGCCACCTGGCACCATGCCAGGGCACGGCCGGAGGGTCGGACGGACGAATGGACGGACGTGAGCACGAGACATTAATGGCATTCGCCTTAATACGGTACTTGGAATCAAGCTAGCGAAACGGCCGTGAGCGCGCCATGGGCGTGGCATGTAAATGATGTTGTACATGACACGGATTTCATTATTTACATCTTGCGATCTGTCATTTATGTCCGTCATAGAGGCACATCTCCGAATACGAAATTTGGTGCATATCAAGCTCGAGAAACGGCCGCGAGCATGCCATGAGCGTGGCATCAAAGTCATGTTGCACATTATGTGTCATGATTTCCCTATTACCACTTGTCATTTGTGCTCGTCATACAGTCACGTCACGTAATACCAAATTTGGTGTATATTTTATTTATTTATTACATACTGCAGACCCTTAGGTCCAAGCAGGTGGGCAGTTTCAATAGGACATGATTGATACAGACTGAACAAGAATTGTTTGGGGTTGGGGTAGGATACAGTCGCAGCCAAAAAAAAGAAAAACGATATGGAAAAGTATTTCGCAATTATTGGGAATACAACAATAAATACAAAAACAACAAACAGCAATCATTTTCATTCTTCAGGGCAAAAAAAATGAAAGCCATAATACATATGCATAAAATAAATACAAATACACACAATAAAAACAATAAATAAAAACACTGCAATAAAGATCTGAAAACTGAAATAGTGCAAAAATGCTGTTTTAATGTGGAAGGGGAGACGAATGTGACAGAGGAATATATACTAAGAGGATGTCTGAGCAATTTCGTTCCAATCTGAGACCGTGCGGGGAAAATATGAGTACTTATAAGCGTCTGTTCTACAGAAATAAGGTGTTAGGGAATTTGGGTGATAATGCCTTGTGGGTCTGGTTGATGAGGGTGTCAGATACGGAGATGGGTCAATGGCAAGTTTGCAGTTGAGAAGAAGAGAAAGAAGGTCAATTCTAATCTGTTTTCGACGTGCGCTAAGAAGGGAAATGCTATATCAAGCTAGCGAAACGGCCGCGAGCATGCCATGAGCGTGGCATCAAAGTCATGTTGCACATGATGTGTCATGATTTCCCTATTACCACTTGTCATTTGTGCTCGTCATACAGTCACGTCACGCAACACCAAATTTGGTGTATATCAAGCTAGCGAAACGGCCGCGAGCGTGTCATGAGAGTGGCATGTAAGTCATGTTGCACATGACGTGTCATGAATTCCATATTACCACTTGTCGTTTATGTTCGTCATACAGTCACGTCACGCAATACCAAATTTGGTGTATATCAACATTGTGAAACAGCCGCGAGCGTGCCATCAGCGCGGCATGCAAATCATGTTGTACAATGCACGTCATGGTTTTCATATTACCAGCTGTCAGTTGTATTGGTCATGCAGAAATGTCTCATCATACCAATTTTTGGATATATCAAGTTAAGGAAACGGCCACAGGAAACGGCCACATATGATGTAAAGCTAGAAAAAGGAGAACTCCAAGAGATGATGGAGACTTGGAGTGATAAAAAAAATCATCGAACAAGGAGTTCTGCAAGAGTGTAGCGGAAAAGTTCATGACGCCATGAAACCGCACTTATTGAGTGAATGTAATGAGTAGAGGTCGCATTTTTAGGCACTAAAAAATCGCATCTTAGGCGCCAAAAATAGGCAGGCAAAACACGTTTTAGGCCTCCAAAATCGCAAATGTGGACACAGTAAATTTTTATATAAACGCAAATAATTTCAAAACAAACACGTGAGTGACCTATCCACGGTAGGATAGAAAAAAATATATAAATTAAGGCAGCTTCGCGCTACGGGTTCCAAGCCTGAAGGAACGGTGGAGCTGGGCGGCCTTCATTGTTTCTCTTTACTTCTTGCTGTCTTTTTTCATCTTTATTTTCCTCTCATCCCTTTGATATTTCTGTCTTTCTTTCTCTGTGTATATATTGCTTTCTATTTCTCGCTCTTTCTTCTTTTCCTTTCACTCCCGCTCTCTATCTCTTTCTTTCTAAGCCATGTTTTACTCTCTCCCCTCCTCCTTTTCCTTTTCGGTAACCCTCTACGGGGTGATTCCACGAGAGATCGACACGGGTCCGAAAATTGATACCTTAGATTTGATTGGGTATTTTATATTTTGTGCACATAACACCCAGTAGCCCGAAAGTGAACTTCGTTTTTTATTAACTGCATAATTTAGGAGGAAAAAAATATCGAAGTTATTCTGTACGGAGGCACCAATTTCGTCCCTTGTCGTTCTCGAAAGTTCACGACGATATAAAAACACAACTATTAACATTACAATGAGAAAATATTTTGTATAAAATGTATGCGTAATGAAGAGTGAATCAGCTTTGTTTGAAGCCTGCCGACAGAAGGAAACTGTTTTTGAAAAATGTCTGAACAGGCGACATTTTTTAAAAGTTGCCATTTTTGAGAATTTTTTTTCTCCTAATCTGACATAGCTAGTGTTTCATAACTTGGTGGCCTGTGAGAACATAGTGTGTACAATATTGCCTGTTAATATCGTTGCTGTACTTCTAATACATATTTTTATAAATGGCCTGAAACTTCCAATTCTGGCGACAGTTAAGCCTATAGAAAAATCTATATTTAAAAAACCCCATCTTCGATGTTTCTTAAAATCCCGCAAAAGGACGCTTGCAGACCATAGAAAAAGAATATAAAAAAAACATGTTGCATTATTTTGTTTGCAGCGATAATATTGTGGGTAGAAGTCCCAGCTTTTCGAAGATGCACTTAGGTTATAAGAACATGAGAAATTGGGATAAAAATATTGGGGGACCCTTAAGATTCGCCTTTAAGAGTTGAACGCGATAGCGATATCCCGTCCCTAGTGCCTACTTCAATCACTTAGTGCATACTATGTAATATGTAGTATGCTTTAAACCAGGAGCAATTATGCGCGGCAAATGTGGGAAATGTTTTCGATCTTGCAATGCACCCACTACGTGGTGTTAAGGGAATACGCGCAGTAAGGTGTGTGCCGTTTGTAATGGGTGGCTGACTTTAAACTATGAAATCGTTATGATAGTCACATATTCTGACGCCCGATGGCAATGTACGCTTGTACCACGCAATATTCCTGGGATATTACATGTTATATTGCGACGCCTATATAAAGGACGCTTGCGTTTGCGAAGCATGGAAGTTATTTTCACTGCATTTCCAAGCAGATGAAGTTATTTTCACAGTATTTCCAAGCAGAGGCATGGCTGTGTGGTAGAACACCTGCTTGCCACGCAGACGACCCGGGTTCCATCCTCACTCGGACCCGAAAATTTTTATTATTTATTTTATTTGCATCTTTCTCGATTTTTCGGTCACGGACAAGATGATGATTTTTCGGTCACGGACAAGGTCGCGTCGGACTCTACAGCGCGAGCGCTGTAGAGTCCGACGCGACCAGCGTGCGTTTGCGCACCCCGGCGGCGACCTGGCTCCGTGCCAGAGCTCGGATGGACGGACGGACAGACAGACAGACAAACAGACAAACAGACAAACAGACAGACAGACAGATGGGCGGACGGGCAGGCGGAAGGACGGACGGATAGACAGACGGACGAAAGGACGGGCGGACGGACGGACGGACGGACAGATAGACAAACCGACGGACAGACATACAGACAGATGGTTGGACGGACAGGCGGACGGACGGACGGACGGACGGACGGACAGACAGACAGAAAGACGGACGGATGGACGAACGGACGGACGGACAGACGAACGGACGGATGGACAAACGGACGGGCAGACAACAGACGGACGGACAGACAGACAAACGGACAGACGGATGGACAGATGGACGGACGGATGGACGGACGGACAAACGGACGGACGGAGGATGGACGGATGGACAGACAGACGGACGGACGGACAAACGGAAACGGACGGATGGACAAACGAACGGACAGACGGACGGATGGACGGACGGACGGACGGACGGACGGACCGACAGACAGACAGACAGACAGACAGACAGACAGACAGACAGACGGACGGACGGACGGACGGACGGATGGACGGATGGACGGACGGGCACACGGACGGACAGACAAACGTGCAGACGGATGGACAAACGGACGGACGGACGGACAGACGGACGGACACCGGACGGACGTGAGCATGAGACATTACAGGCTTTCGCCTTAAAAAAATTCATACATTGCCACAATTTATTGCCGAGCACGCACTTCGGTGGTAGCGGGATGCAGCTGGCGTGGGGTCGTTGCAGACGCTGACGAACATTGGAAAGGCGATAAAAGACGCCATGCCGATGCCACCCAAAAACAACCTTCCAGGAAAGGGCCCAAGTACGGTGCACCTCTACGCTTACGCATGTGTTAGACAAGTGGAACAGGCGTTGTGTGGGTTTTTTTAGATGTGAAGCATCTTATGGCGAAGCTTAATTCGGTGGTGGTGGTGTGTCGCGTGCCCACCCTTACTGCGCATGCGCAAACAGTTAAAAAAAAATAAAAATAAAAACCTCCTCTCCCCCTCTCTCTCCTCTAGGCATCCCTCCCCGCGTCAACCACACCCTCACTGTGCATGCGCCTCCCTTCCTCTCTCCCCTCTTACACTCCCCCCTCTCTCTATCCCTGCCCGCGGCGTCTAACTCCCCCTGCGCATGCGCGTCCCCCCCCCTCTCTCTCCTCTCCTACGCCCCCCCTCTCTCCTCTACGCATCCCTGCCCACGGCGTTCACACTCCCACTGCGCATGCGTGTCACCCCCCCTCTCTCCTCTCCTACGCTCCCCCCCTCTCTCGCCTCGCGACGCCGACGCAGGCAGTGTCTGCTAGCGAGTTTCTTGGTTGAAAAAACCGACTGCTCGCGCTGCACAACCGTTCACTGGCCATCCCGTATATATGGCAATGGATCTTGACCTCCAAGGTGGTGCCGGTGGGAGATTTCTCCTGTGCGTTGTTGAACAATAAAAATTCGCAGCGTGCGCGTTAACTAAAAGCGGAGTGCGGGTCTCTGTGTCCAGTCGGAGTCTTCTGTCTCTCAGTGCCCATTAGCAGCGATTGGCATGTTCCAGTAGGAAACACTGCTCCATCACTGCCTGCTTTGCGCCTCCCCAGTTTTTCTCTCCTGCGCAACGCTGCGATGAGCGCCAGCGTCAACGCCGCCGCCAGTGTAAGCGTTAGCGCCCGCTGCTTCACATCTACACATGGTTCCCTTTAGCGGGAGATCGTGTAATTTTTTTATTCATTCATTCATTCACTCATCCATATTTATGGTGTGGGTGCTTGTTTTGGTTGAACTTGTTCCTTGATTGGTCCGGAATCCGTCACAGATATTTTCACGATACCATTGGAAGCATTTGCTTTGCATTTTGGACGGTTGGTTAAAAGATAGAAAGGAAACTTGATTTTCATTTTGCGTCCATTTTTACTGCATTGGAGTAAGTAAAGCTAGTTGGGTAGGCAGGAAAAATTTCAAACAATGAGTAGGTCGAGCATGGAGGCTTTTATTGTTGACGTAAATCAGGTGTGCCCTTGTGTAAATGGCTCCATTGACTGTTCGACTTCTGCAGTTGCAGTGTGTACCTATGTTTTCTTAAAAAAATTTTTGCGTGTCTGTGCATGTTCTGTTCTGCTGAAATGTTATTCATGTTCATAGCATGTGTTAATAAATTTCTCTAAACACAGAAGCAAGAAAGTTACTCCTTGAAGGGACACGAAATAAAAAAGTGACAGTTTCGCCGCTAGGGCGAAGCAATGAATGCAATTGCAAGAAATTGGAATGTAGCACGAAGAACGACAAGCAGCTGCATACTTGTAGTGCGCAGCTGAAGCAGAAAGGCAGACACTCGAAAAGAACGCGCAGGCATGCACAGGACAAGCGCGAACTAAACACTGTCACAGTTATTGTTATCGCATTCATTGCTTCGCCTTGCGGCGAAAACTGTGACTTTCTTCTTTTAAACAGCGGAACTGGAGTGGCCCCTATGCGTTTTCTGCCATGCGGTGGCGTCTGACCCAAGGTGTTCCTGGCTTTGTTTTTTTTTTTTCTACTTGACGTGTGGGTACAGAAAGGGGTCACTTTTTCCTGCGCGTGTCCAGGGCAGTTTTCAAATCGAAAGAAAATGTAGAAATGTTGCGTGATAGAAAACACGCTCACGCTCCTCCAAGATCTGCGTACCGCCAGCTGTAAATGGTGTATATAAATAGCTTGCGGTTAATATGCCGGAGCAAGCATGGCACGTGCTATGTTTGTTTAAGGCAACGCGCTGTGAAACGAGGGTTTGCTTGTTCGAATCCGGGGTCGGGTGTTTCGGAGGAATTTTTTTTCTTCTGATTTATTTTTCTTCGTGCCTTTTTATTTATATACATATACATATCCGGTGCATGACGGCGACGACAACGGTAACGGCAAAAATCTGCCGAGAGTGTCCATATAATTGCTATCGATATAGAAAAAAGAAGACCCCTTGATAGTGATTTGCAGCGATGACATCAAGAGAATTGTTGTAGATCAAATAAAGGGCAATGACAGAAGAGCATAGGCCCCCCTAACCCCCCCCCCCCGTACACATACATACATACGTACATACATACATACATACATACATACATACATACATACATACATACATACATACATACATACATACATACATACATACATACATACATACATACATACATACATACATACATACATACATAAAGACATACATACATATGTAAATATATATATGAGTCTGTTTATACAATACAAATTAAACAACTTTAGGTGAAAAGTAAACGTAACATTTGAACACGACGACGATGAATTTAAGACATACAATGGTTAGCACAAAGGTTGAAATATGAGCTTGTCGTGCCAAAAAAAATGCACGAAGTTGCGCGACTGAAACACGGGCAGAAGGAAGCCACACGATGGGACACACGAAGTAGACGCGTTGTAAATTACGCGAACTTGTAGGACACAGGAGCTTGCTTCCTGTCTGTCTTATTGTGTCTTCCTGCTGTCCGTCTTTCCGCCGCGCAAGTTAGTGCATTTTGTATGCTAGCAATATGCTGGGTGACAAAAGCAACAAAATAGAGAATGTATTAAAAGAGAAGGCGCACAACTGGACAAAATTGCGTCTAGTGTTTGGGCATAGTGAAACTTGTAGCGCGCAAAAAAAACGAAAAAAAAACGGAAAGAACAAGTCACGACTGGACGATGCGCTTCCTTCCACCGGAATGTTTATCGTACAGAATTGTAACATACGTTCACAAGTGCGCGCAGGCGCTAAGAGACCCGGCTTGGCCGACAAGGCTTCACCATGCATCACCACCAACAAGCTCACTTTTACATTCTTTCTAGTACTTGGAGATCATTCTTGTTCCTACTAAAAAAAAATTGGCAGATCTCTAGTACCATGGGAATTGATGTAATACGAAGCATGCGGAGGCAAGGTGACTGGCTTGTAATTTTTTCATTGAGAGAGACGTTATGAAATGACGCTAAAGAAATGCGCAAATGCTGTACGCATAGACCTGTGTTGAACAGTCGCATATGTTTTATATAACTATTTTACAGTTGCGTAACGATGCCAACAGAAACATGGGTATTACCAACATCAGAAGCGGCAAGCTGATATGTAGCACTTGTGCTTGCAAGGATGGCAGCCGTGGATAGTGCTTCGTGGACCAACTGCAGTGGATGGCGCTTAAGTACACAACTGACGCTAACCCGACATGACGCCTGCTTCATAGGAGTACGTAGGTAATGTTTATGAAATTAGATAGCCAGCACTGCAACCACAATTGATGTTTCACCAACATTACGCCTACATAGGTTCCTTTTCCAAAGCAGTTCCAAGACCTGGCGTGACTCTGTGGTGCAATACTTGATTGCCACGCAGGTTGGTTGGGTTTAATTCCTGC
Organism: Rhipicephalus appendiculatus; assembly: GCA_030522465.1. Taxonomy (NCBI): domain Eukaryota; kingdom Metazoa; phylum Arthropoda; class Arachnida; order Ixodida; family Ixodidae; genus Rhipicephalus; species Rhipicephalus appendiculatus. The sequence goes on along the minus strand of JALIZH010015369.1, from coordinate 7,995 downwards.
TGGGACCCTGATATTCATTATTTGCATTCGTCGGGTCAACGCTGCCGACGTCAGTTTTTCTTAACGCTCTCGCATTTAAATTACTAATGTCTGTCCTCGCCCTTCCTGGGTATATATAAATTGTCACACACCTGTGGCGCATACCCGCATACCGCGGCCCGTGGTATACGGGTATGTGCCACACTTGTCTGCAGGAAAGGGTTTGAGGACGTGTGCGACAGGATTTTCACGTTATTCATGTCATGACCAGCGAGACATATTCGTCAGTACCTCTTACCCTCCCATACAAATCACGATCGAGAGCACCCATACGTAGGCGACTCGATAGATACGTAGATGGAAACGCAAAAGTGCTTACAGTATACAAAGAAATGCGTCGCATTAAAAAAAAACAAAATACAAAAAAACCCAACGCGTCCCTTATAATCATGTCGTGGTTTTGGGATGTCAAATACTTTTGAGTATTATTGTTTATACAAAAAAGTATGAAATAGACTGAGGCAGCTAAGAAGTAGTAATGCGAAGGAGCAGCGGAGCTGGTGGAGTTGCCTCCTCGTTTCCCTCCTCCTCACCTTCACTTTTGTTGTTGATGAAATGCTTCACTTTTCTTCAAATTATCATACATATACACATATCAGATTCTGGTTGATAGCCAGCGAAGGTTAGTATTCGGTCTTGTGTTCAAAATAAAACAGACAGGTCAGGTGCCGAATTTAACAGCATGGCATTCTATTACATATCACAATCTATAATAAACAAAAGTCTTCATGTAGTACACTTGATAATATAGTTTATGTAGGCACGTTATAGATCCTGGTTCTCAAGAAAAATGTATTTACTACATTGCTTGAATTTACGTGCGGTGTTAGCCTCTAGAGTAAAATATTCCAAATGTTTGCACCATTGACTTTAGTCACTCTTCCGCCGTACACATTATAACATTTTGGTAAGATGAAGGTTGCCTTTTATAGCATACCTAGTACTGCGTGTTGGAAAATAAAAGCCATTACGAGGAATGGGAAAGTTAACGCACATAATGTTATTAACTGAAATTCATATCATATGGTTACATAGTGCCTTAACCGATATCACTGGCGCTGTTTGGAAAACGTCATGAAACCTATGACGGCTGCTGTTCGGATTACAAATTATTTTTGTACCCTTTTCTGTAATTTCTGTGAATGTTGTAAGTACGTCATTTAAGTCGTAGTAAGCCATAGTAAAGAAACTTGAGGATTTCAGAAGGGAAATATTGCCTTGCTTTAATGAGGCTCTAACAAGAATATGCGACCTGCTTCCATACATTCTGAATATTCGCTTCCCAATGTATAAGTTGGTCAAATATGACGCCCAGATATTTAAACAAGACGACTTCTTGGATAGGGTCATTATTTCAACTAATACTTATTTCACTGGTAGAGGAAAATAAAAACGGCGCTAAACACGGGACGAGAAGAGGACACATACACGGCGCTGAACTAACAACCAATATTTATTGCAAAACAGGTGCAATATATAGGACACAGGTATCTGCGCAGAAACCACGAAACGTAGGCCAAAGTGCACATACATGTGATAAAGGCCAAACGGCAAACATAATCAAGAACCTGTTAAATCAGTGGACCCCAGATATCTAATTTCACAGCCATGAAGCGAAATTGAGAGTACGCTAACACAAGAAACATCGTGCTGTTCAAAGTGAAAGGCTTCGCTAATCTCGCGTTCGCGCTGCTCGTTATAGCGACACATGACCACACACTTATCAAGAATCAGCTGACAACCACAATTTTTACTGTGGTCAGCCAGGTGGCTGGGGACATAGCCTTTCAGAGAGTAAGCGTGCTCCCTGAAGCGATCATTTATGCATTGGCCTGTTTGGCCGATGTAACAGCGCCCACAGGGGAATGGTATCTTATACACAATCACTGAAACACATTAAACATAGCGCGTAGCATGTTTCTTAGCGCAAGCTTAGCGCAGATTAGCGAAGCCTTTCACATTTAACAGCACGATGTTTCTGGAGACTTACAAAGAAGGTTCAACTTAAACTGAGGACGACGCAGCGAGCGATGGAAAGGAAAATGATAGGTGTAACCTTAAGAGACAGGAAGAGAGCAGGGTGGGTGAGGGAACAAACGGGGGTTAAGGATATCATAGTTGAAATCAAGAAAAAGAAATGGATATGGGCCGGGCACGTAGCACGTCGGCAGGATAACCGCTGGTCATTAAGGGTAACTGACTGGATTCCAAGAGATGGCAAACGCGTGAGGTGGAGACAGAAAATTAGGTGGGTAGATGAGATTACGAAGTTTGCAGGTATAACGTGGCAGCAGAAAGCACAGGACCGGGTTGATTGGCGAAACATGGGATAGGCCTTTGTCCTGCAGTGGGCGTAGATAGGCTGATGATGACACAGCCTTGACAACTGAAACTGCAAAATCAGCCAGCTCCTACAAGCCAGCGTGAACAGCCCCGTCGTCTAGCACGAACTTCTCCTGCTTAGCGATGACGATGCGACTACGGAACTCTTCATGATGCACTTCTTCTTCATTAAAATACAAATAACTTTATTGAAATGCGCTGTAAGTTTGTGGGAAGGGTAGAATGTACCGCCTAGGTGACGGCCAGGAATCCTTGACCCCTCGCGGCTTCCTCTGCCTGCTGCACAACGCAAAGTTTGTGCAGAGCTGTTCAACAGTTCCCAGTGCACGCGGAGGCGATCGCTATAGGTGCGTCTCCAGTATCGATCGTTAACCCTCGACACACGCATAGTATGTGCTGCAGAGTGGCTCTAGCACTTAATTTCTCGCACTTATCTGTCTTGCATATGTCTGGGTAAATTAGGTGTGAGATCACCATGTTCGGATAGTTTCTTGTCTGTAATGACCGCCAGTGGACAGACTGCTTTGCTTTTGGTGAGGTGGTGGAAAAACGCTCCTTTGCAATTTGTAGTGTTGGGTTATATAATTAAATCTCGTCATGCGGTCCTCCCAATCCCAGTCCTTTCCATCCTCGTTCTCGGGAGACACTAAGGCGCCAGATGAACTATCGCCCGTGACTCGATCCGTAAACCCTCGATCCACGTCGTGCGCCGTCTTATAAATACTGCTTTCACCTGGAGAGGAGGTCTGAGCGGCAGTCCATACTAAGTAAGCATTGCTTTCTTGAATTCTGTTGCCTGCCATCAGGATTCGTAGTGCTTCGCAGGAGATTCGTATTTCGTATGGCCGCCTGCGAGTCACTAAGTACGAGATCCGCTTCTGTCTGTGATACGGTTAGCGCAATAGATATCTCCTCCAGAGCCTCGATTTTCGCTGTGCTAACCGCAACGAATGTTTTGCACTTATTTTCGTGATCAATCACGACGGCTGTAAAGCGGCGCCTGCTTTGTATCTAGCCACGTTTACAAAGAATGCGTCTTTACTATTTCCAAATTTCTTTGACATATCTAATGCTCTGCTTTCTCTTCTACCTTTGTGATATGCTGGGTGCATGTTCTTTGGCAAGAGCGGAATAGTTATTGTATCCCTGATATCACTCGGAATGTCCACTCGGGCTCCGTGTTGAGTATGATACCCAATTTCCAGTCTTTCTAGTATGTGTCTTCCTGTTTTGGTCTTAGAAAATCATTCGTACTACGCTATTCGCTGAGCCTGTATGAGCTCATCTAGTGTGTTGTGCAGGCCTAATTCCAAGAGTTTGTCGGTACTAGTGCTGATTGACAGTTATACGGATTGCTTATAAATCTTCCTAATTCGCCCTTTCCCCGTGCAGGGTAGCCTACCGGGGCTGAGCCCAGGTTAACCTCCCTGCATTTCTTCTACTCTTATTTTATCTCTCTCTTTCCTAATAGACCTCTCCCTGTTTGCAAACAGTGTGACGTCACTGGGAGCACCCCGCCCCCCAATCTTCTTCCTCGGAGCAGGTGCTGGTTGGCAAGAAAGTCCCGCCGGCGGGATCTTTCTGCATAGCAGCGCGGCGTGTGTCTGCATTCCTTCGACTGAAGCTTCTGCGAATTGGTATTTTCTAAAGTCACAGCTTGTGGCGATTTGCTCGTCGTAGATGGCAACCATAAAAAAAATCTTATCATCTTCGAAAGCGAAGGTTCTGCATGTTCACGGTGACTGGCGCTTTGTAAAATATTTGCATGACATGAATGTGTACGTACTCAATTAACGTCTCGACATGTTCACTGCATTTTGAAACGAGGTGCAACATTGACGGCAGCATGGTTTTGAGCTGCTGTCCGCGAGGTCACGGATGAGATTCTCACTGCACAAAATTCTGATCGGAGATGAATGAAAAAAAAAAACGAAAAAAAAAAGACGCAAACACTTTTTGCTGTGCGTTAGGCTGAGGTTAAAAAATCCTCGTGAAAATTAAAGCGAAGCTCTCCCCTACGCCGTTCCTCATAACCCACTAAAAATTTATGCGATTTTAAACCTGATAACTTAATTATATACATAATCTCTTGCGCAGTTACCTCGCGGCATCTGATGCCTACAACGTGTTTGCACACTTACTTTGCTCCTTTAGACCCGGTACACAAACTTGTAATGCGCATTGTCACTTCATAAAGATCCAGCCGTAAAGGTACCAATTATATGAGAAACCAGAATCTCCACTGTTCTCATCAAGATGTATGAGGTCTCCTATAATACGAGTTATACCTTTACTGGGTTTGCGTATTCGCCATGGTGAAGCGTATATGCAGCTTCGGCAGTGCTAAAACATGCTAAATAGCTCATGCGTAGTCGTACCCTTCAGTCCGGAGATCATGCACTTTTTTTTCCTGCACGCAGCGCAAACGCTGAGATGTACGCACTCGCAGATGATCGCGTGAAATGCATTTTTACCTTGACTAAAATGTCGAATCGTGATGTCGAATCGAACCGGTTACTGAGACCGGCCCACGAGTGCCAATGCTTTCACAAACAAAATGCATCGTTATTAACACAGCACACACCACACACAATATTCTCAGTTTCACCGTCCGTAAAGGTGAACCAATATTGTTGATGCCTTTCAACGCACACCACACGCCGCAATAAACGCTGTACATTTTCGAAGACGATGCCGCTGTTCCTCGCACAGGCCGCCACGTGTGTTCACTCCTTGATGATAAACAGCCAGCCAGCGTGGCGAGTTTTCCGTCATGCAGTTTACCACACATCTAGACGTTCTCTGACACATACCACAGCTAACCTTGCCACAATAAGATGAAGTTTAAGCTTAAAACAAAAAGAAAAGCGTGCCCCAAGCACCGTGCAACTGCACCACACTGAGCCATCAGCGGGGGTGTTTTGCCAACCACCGCCTTGCGCGTGCGCCGGTGACGTCACGCTGTGACGTGCCCCGGTAGAGGTCTATTAGGCAGTCTAAATTTATTTTTCTGCAGCCCACTATTTAAGGTAGGGTGCCAAATATACTATTCTACTGATAACGAACGCCTGTACCAGTCTCATCATGCTTCTTCCCTTCATTCCGCTGTGTCTGTTGGCTATTCTTTCGTTCAACCTCATAACTTGAGATACTGTCCCTTCCAGCTTTCTAACGGTTTCTCCGTTGTTTTCTATTGATTCAATTTGTAGTCCCAAGTCTAACTTCATTCACCTTAGGTATGTGTTCACCATCAGCAGTCATTGTCAGTGTGTCCGTTTTGAGATTGTCTTCTCCTCTGTAGCTGTTTGGCTTACGGCCCCTGCGTATCGGCCTTATTGTATAATGGTAAGTCTGATTTTTCCGCCGAGCAAACGAGTCCGGTTCCCTGCAGATATTGGTCAGCTGTTTCAATTGAGCTTTGGAGTGCCTGTTCTATTTGCGCATCACTACCTTCCTTTACCCTTACGGTAATATCACCGGCATATCGATCGTGATTAACACCCACGATTTCTTGTAGTATGGCTGGTAATCCGATTAATGCCAGGTTCAAAATTGGCCGCGTATCCGCGTGCTTCGCTGCAAATGTCATCGAAAGACGATAGTCTTCTGCCGGTCGTACTACATGAGTCCTGGTCTCATCCGCGGCCACCTGTGATGCTGTTCTCGATCATTTCCGTCCTGGCATGACCAAGCGTGTTCTCGCCGCAAGCGCGGTGTTTTTGGCGCCGTGTAGAAAGCTGAGAAGTCGCGCAGAGCGACCACGAAAAGAGATTCTCTTGTTTGCAGCGACGAGGGCAGACTGCGCCAGCTATCGTGCGTCGGATGAAACACGCGGCACTTCGCGCGACCTCGGAGATAGACGACAGCTCTTCGCTTTTGCGAGGCGGCCCGCATTTTCAGCGCAGCCTAAGAAACACTAGGGTCTTAAGTATCTATGTATTTTCTATAAAAGAACACACTACTTAATACTTTCGTATTGTTGCTGCGCCTCAGATATGCGTAATATTTGCTTTTAAAGACGATGGTCTTTCTTGGGATACCTAAACGGAGAAATTTTGGTCTGTCTGTCTGTTTGTCTGTTTGTCGGCACGTCACACGATTCAGCTAGCTGGCCAAACTTTAACCCCCTGCCTTACGACCTCCAATCTTGACCAAGAAGCATGTGTTCATACGGGTGAGCGTGGGCAATTAAAAATCAAATATTACGCATACCTGAGGCACAACATCAGTACTATTCACAGTGTTCCTTTAAAACAAAATCTATAGATACGTAATTATAAAGATCCTAGTGTTTATTACGCGGCGCTGCTGTGTAAAAAACAAGTCTCCGCCCAATGATTTAACTTCGACGCTGTGGCTGGCTGTGGTGCTGCCACCTGGCAGCAGCATTGTTCAACACAAGCCGATGTTCCCCGGTAGCGCTGTAGATGGCGTCCTCTTCTATTTTATCAATGCCAGCCAGATGCGGTTGATTCATCGTAGAAGAGCGCTGTCTCAGGCAAGGCAAAACATATATGGCCGCTTGATGAAATACGACCCACTCTACAAGACATGATCAGAGAACGCAGAGAAAAGTCCGACGACCAAATTTCAGCGGAGAAACGCCGGCGTCCGTCTAAGCGCGCCCGGAAAACGTCCGAAAAACGAGCCCAGCGGCTAGCCCAGCTATTAAATTGTGGTACTCATGCCGCTCATGCAGTGCAGTCGGCACAAGACTATCGTCTTTCGACGACATTTGCAGCGAAGCACGCAGATACGCGGCCAATTTTTTTGATCGACAATGTTCACAAGTATGCAGGCAAACGACTGTTCAAGTTGGCTGGGCGTTCAGAAAGTAGTTAAACTTTGGCCGAGTAGCTGAATCGGGTTACGGACAGACAGACAGACAGACCAAAATTACTGCGTTGAAGTATCCAAAGAAAGACTATCGTCTTTAAAAGCATTGGTGATATCACTCAACCCTGTGTGTGCCTGCGCTAGCAATCTCATTCTCTTCCGAGACGAGTTCTCCCAAAGTGACCGTGCCTTTCTGTTAGTAAGGAAGTCACGAATGAAATGGTATTTTAAGTCGAGGCCGAGGATGGCTCCAGTGGATCTGCCTGGACTGTCTATGATTTGGTGCTTAAGCTTGAGCATCGCACCCTGCATGGAAATGTTATTTCCGAAACCCAGCACCCTGGAAGGGAACCGGTCCCTGTCCTCGAGATAGTTGGTTAGTCTCGCTAAAATAGCATGCTCCATCACCTTTCCGACGCAAGATGTGAGAGATATGGGTCTCTAACTCTCCAGCTGTAAGCGCTTGCCTGTCTTAGGTATTGCGATGACGTGTGCCGTTTTTTGTTGTCGGTTTTCTATTGTCATGTGCCGTATTTTATTGCCGGTTTCTATTTGGCCGGTTTTCCAGCCGTCATTAATATGTTCTGTCAATATTGTTATAGACACATCGTCTAGGATCTTTAGTGTCTTATTTGCGATTCCGACTGGACCAGGTGCTGATTTAGTATAAACTTCTGCAAGGCTGCCCTTACTTCTGCTTCGCTAATTTCCTTGTCCAGCTCATTGTTGACTACTCCTGCACAGTCCGGGCATATAATCGGCCTTGCCTGAGAGATA